>CABHPH010136351.1:27403-42627 GCA_902168325.1 Peromyscus nudipes | reverse complement strand
CACAGTAACTCAGAGTCTCAGAAAGACACAGTAAATGTTGTATTGGTTGTAGCCTATTGCCATGCAGGAAAAGTTCAAACTTCTGGAGATCAAAGTACTGCTAAATTTATGCGTTGCAATTAAATAATACAATTTGTTTCTCTCAATATCCAATTGTGGCATGAATTCTAATTGGTCTTAATAATAAAAACATGGAGTCAGATATCCAGGTAAAGGCTGAAAGACTGGAGGGGTAAAGGAGCATCCAAAGTCATCTCTTACCTCTCCGAATCCTCCTACTGAAAGGGGCCAAGTTTATGTCTTTGTCCATATTGTATTCCTCTCTCGGCTCAGCCACATCACTTCCTGTCTCTCTGTACAGATCTCCAGACCTCTGTGGTTAACTAATGGCTAGCTCCACCCTCTGATCTTCAGGCAAGATTTATTTGTTAGATCACAAACAAAATATCACCATATCCAATGGCCGGGAAAACATTCTAGTAAGAAGAGCAACTGCACAACTTATTACAATAATTGTTATTTAAATACCACAATGACTAGACAGCTGAGGTTATAAGCATAGAAATGAGATGTAGAGTAAATCAAAGGAAACAAATTGATGTATTTTTACTTTAAGACCACACACACACACACACACACACACACACACACACACACACACACGTGTGTAATTATTCCAGGCTCGGGAGTAACAAGAGAATACATAGGCATCAGGCTTGGGATGAACAAATACCACTTCTCAGAAACTGATGACTACATTATAAAGACAGCATATACATAGTCTAAGCAATTTATATGGAAGAATACTCAAAGATAGCTAAAAAGGATACAAGAAACATATGAGAATCTTTACAATATTGGAAATACAAACCTTCATCTTAGGCATCTTAGAAAACAGTAATTAAAAACTTGATACATATTTTTCCTTAGAGTGTGTCACCTGATGGTGATAGGTTTTGAAATGTTTCACTGATACACAGTGGTGTCTCTGTGAATCAAACAGAGTCAGCAAATTCAATAACATACATGCTCCTGATAGAAGTTTGTGTTGTGTGCGTTGGGGACAATTCACCATAAATACCAGTTGCACAAACATGATCATAAAAAAGGCACTCTATTTGGAAAAACGATTGAGTTATGTCTGATGTTAAGTACCCAGCATTTACTTATCATGAAGTATTCCAGATTCCTGTCTTCAATGATAAAATCAATGTGGCTAAGAGTTCTCACTCCTAAAAATCAGGTCCATTCCTCAAGTGAAGTGACCAAATTGACCAGATTTATCTTAGAAACTCCCTACTATAATTATATAAACTTTCTTTGTTGTTGTTAAATATTATCTCCTCATAACAAAAACTTGCTTGTATTTTTCCTGAGAGTGTGTCACCTGTTGGTGTAAGTGTTGAAATGTTTCATTGATACACGGTGTCTCTGTGAAAAAAACAATACTTCATAAATGCAATAAGAAAAAAATTGAGACAAGTACTATAAAAAATAAAAATGCTTAGTTCCTTTAAGTGAGTATTTTTAATTGACTTCTTTATCAGAAAAACAAACAAAGAGACTGGTGGTAACAGTACAGAAATGAATACCAAATATAGGATTCTTGAATATTGGGAAAAGTTAGTTTTCAAAGTGGAGGTCTAAATGATAAGGTTTCTCCTTTATTAGTGTGCATTCTTAATCATTGTCCTGCTCTTAATTTCAAGTATGACTTACTCATTCATTTGAAAGTAATGCTGTGGGTATTTGCTTGATTTTGTTGCTTTGTTTTGCAAGGTAGTAAATGAATCCTTTCAGACATTCCAAGAATGACTATAAATCCAATTGTCCACACAGTATTAATTAAATATTAAGATTACTAAGAAGAAAATAGATTATTTTGAAGAATATCTCTCTTTAAAATAAAAAATAAGATTTTCTTTTTATTGTAAAAATGGATTATTTGTCTTAGTGAATCTACTTGTACACAAAGAAGACATTTATCATACGAAAAACAAGCCAAAAGAAAGTGATGATGTCAGTGAATAAGTAAATGGACTAATTGCCTCTTAAAGAAAGGAATAGAAGATGAAGAAAGCAGGCAAATTGCAAGAGAATAGTATCTTACAAAAGCTAGCCAAGCACTAGGAACCCAGTTCTGGTTCTCCCCAGGCCTGAGAATACTTGCTTGTCAAAATTTCTGACTTATTTAGAAGAGTCATTGAAGAATATCATTTAAATATCTATTTTTTATTATTTTTAATTGCTTGTGTACATATGTATGTGTGTACATGTGTGCATACATGAGTGAAAGTTCCATGGATTCCGGAGGTGTTGAATGACCTGGAGCTGGAGTTATAGGCATTTGTGAGCTGTTCAACCTGAGTCCTGAGGGCTGATGATATTAATTAATAAAAAAGTATTCTAAATTTATTTAAACATTACTTGGAAAATTGAAATACTTGCTTATTCTGAACCCTCGGATTTATGACTTAGACATATACCCTACATACAAAATTATCTTGAATACACCCACCTGACATTTAAGGAACCTTGTTGATAACAGTATTATATAACTAGGAACAAACTTAGATGCCCATTAACAGGAGATTGTCTCAAAAAATAATAAGATATTCACACAATAGAAACAAATTCACTTGTGTAAGAAGTAAGGTTTTAGAAGTGCACAAGTATATGTCAATCTCAAAAATGTTGAACAAAATATTTCAGACTATTTACACATATTCATTAATATAATATCCGTGTATATGTGTTTGACAGATGTCATTTTCAAGGAAAATAAAATTTATAATGATTAGAATTGTACATTTTTAAAACAAAATAGAAATGAAAAAGAATTAATGCAGTGGGTTCTTTTAAACAGGAAGATATGATAAAAGGCAACACATGATTAAAATATTAAATATTAATTTGTCTCTTGGTTGTGTTGGTGAGTTCTATTTCCATTATGCACATAGATACAGCTATTCTTTTGTGGCTCTGAAAAAACTTAAATCCTCATTTATAATAGGCTGACAAAGCGTATATAAGACATGAAAATTCAGAGTGCTATGCTAACAAATCCACAGAGAAACCCAAAGGAATCCTAAGTGTTTACTGGCAAGTGAGTATTATGTCAGTTTCCCACCAACTGGGCAGTGGTTCTTTGATGGAAAGATGATATGAAATAACAGGCATTTCCAGGAAGATGCAGAAGCATGCACCAGGAAATGAAGGTAAAAGAAAAAACATCTTTCAGGACTAACTGTTCATATATGACTGGAGAGCACAGGACAAGGGACAAGAGATCTGAAAATGAAGAGCTGGTGGGATTCACATTATGTAGGTGTAACTCTTTTTTATTTTTACTTCTTGACAAATCAGGTTTCATTCAACATATATCCACAAGGAAAATAATAAACTTTCACATGAATCCAGAAAAAACTTTATGATTTGAAGAAACAACTCACAAACAAAAGGCTTCTTTCATGGATTATAAAGGTGAGTAGCAGAATAAAAGTTTATAATCTTTGGAGACATACAAGATGGGGTGAGGCAAGGATGCTAAGCTGATAAAGGTCTGAGTTCAACCCCAGGATCCACATGGCAGAAGGAGAGAGCCCAATCTTATATATGACCTCTGACATGCAGATATATACTAATACACACAAAGACATAGATAAAGAGATAATAGAAATGACAATTTTAATGACATGGTACATACATATGATGTACTAGACATCCTTATGATTTCAGTTCCCGAGCTAAACCACCTATTTACCCCCCTATTCAACACAAAGGAGCGAGGGAGAAAGTCGATTTTTTTCTTTATTAAGTAATTTTTTATTTATTTTAGATATCAACCACAGATCCCCATCTCATCCCTCATCTCCCTTTCCCTCACAGCCTCCCCCCTCCCCGCATCCTACCCACCATCCCCTCCTTCGAGGAGGTAAAGTCTCCCATGGGGAGTGAGCAAAGCCTGGTACATTCAGTTGAGGCAGGTCTTGGACCTTGGAGAATTAGACTGTTTCTGTCTCTCAAAACACCACCCAGAGTGGGAAGAAAAGAGCTTCCCCATGTGTTCTGGTAGACATAATACAAATAACAAGAAGAAACAACAAAACACTAGCTCAGACAAAGTCTCACACTTTAAAACACAGAAATCTTAAACATTGTCTGTGAATGTTATCTTAACTACCATGAAAACAGAGGTTCAACTGCCCTATTGTGTCTACAAGACACTTTCCTTCTTGTTATCTACACCTCTGCTCCTACACTCTTTCTGCTCCCACTTTCATAGAGATCCCAGAGCCTTGGAAAGATGGAATGTAATATAGTTGCCCCATTTAGGGCTGAGCAGCCCACAGTCTCTTTATTCTCTTCACCTTTACCAGTTGTGGGGATCCATATCAATTATCATTTCCTCCAACTAGAAGCTTCTCTGACATTGCCTGAGAAACATATCAGTCTAGAAATGTAAATATAAGTTATTAGAAGTCAGCTCATACTATATCCATTTAGTAGAACAATTGTCAGAGCTTCTCCCCTAGGACCTTTGACCTCTCTGGTCATGGATTCATGGGCTGATAATGGTGTTAGGTATCAGTTTAATCTTGTGAAGTGGACTGTAAACCCAATCAAAAAGTTATTGGTATTTCTATGATATTTGTTCCCCTATAACACCTGTGGGCATGTTTTGCTAGGACAGTCATTCAATAGTTCTTGGGTTTCACAGATGGATGACACTGATGTTTACTTTTCTTCTCTGGTAGCAGCATGGCCCCTCAAGCACCATCCTAGTCAGACAAAAAGGTGGAATCTTTCAGATGAATACCAGCATGATTTCTCCATGTTCTCTTACCTCAAGAGCATTCATATATTTAATAAGTTTAATTAAATTTATTTTTCATTACTTTTCTTTAAAATCATGATTCAAAAAATAATAAGTATCAGGTTTATCACACTTTTATTTACAACTATATGGGTATCTAGTAAATGTATGGCCCACTCCTAGATATCCTTCTCACCTCTCCTGTCAGGATTTGAACAAGCAACTCCACACTAAAACCAGCTTGTTATCCACTTATATCCAAACGCTGAAAATGCATCATATGTGTAATATATAAAGCACGTTATTTCAGCGCATTGAATACCCAAATAACAAATTGGCTTAGTGCATATTGAAAACAAATGAGAATGCCCTGAAGAGCACAGAGAATAGCAAGGACACCTTCCTTGAAACACTGAAACATGTAGATCTGGAGGGAAGGCTTTCAGATTCCTGATTTACTGAAGGAGAAAGACACTGTCACTGTTGGTTCCTCTGAATTATTTCCATAGTAATAGTTCTGGTAGAGGAAACTTCAAACTGGATCCAACTTCTCCTATTAACAATTGCAACTCCTTGGTAAGCAGTACTTTTTAAGAACAGTGATTCAGCCTCAACAGTAATACCGAGAAGATCCACCTCTTTTCCCCATGCTTATGTCTTACAGTCATAGCCAGTGCCTCTACTCGAAAAAGCTAAGAAAGAGGCTCCGTTTTTGAAGTAGCTTGCAAAATTTCAATTTGAGTGTCATGCAGCTGAACACAGCAGGGAAGACTGATAGACTGGGGACAACATCTGCATAAACAGAACAACAGAGTGCGTGGCTGCACATGAGAGCTTCCTCAAGGAGTGCACAGCAGAAACTGTTGGGTGATACAGCACCAGGTAGCTGAGCTATTTTTGTCTGCTTGTTTACATATGGGACTCCCTATATCTGCATTTAAACAAGAGTACTGAATGCACAGAATCTGGCAACACACAGGCAGAAGCCCTGTGGCATTTAGAAATTTTGAAATATTCATATAAGGGATGGTAAATGAAGAGGCAGGGTTTGGCTTGAAACTCATGAATACTGCCAAGAGGATCTAAATTCTAACATAATAAAAGAGTGTATTACTAATACATTAGCAGCTAAGACGCTTACTCACTGTCAATCAGTCATCTACTAATATTCTAGTGGGTTAGAAAGCTACTGCTCAAAATCTCTGATAGTGACCACGTATTGGGCTAAATCATGAAATTGTTGTTTTATGAGTCTGAAATGGTTATGAATGAGCAGTTTCACATGATTCATGCTATCATGCAGGTTATACAATTGACTGAGAGCTATGGACCATCTGTACAACATATTTTAGAAAAGGAAATAGGTTGCTGGACATGAGGAGAGGCTTGAATTGTGATTAATGGTTCTAAAATATTGAGCTAGGAAGATGTCTCAACCATTAAGATCACTAGCTGTTCTTCCAGAAGACCTGGATTTGATCCCCAGCACCCACATGGCTACTCACAACATTTTTTAGTTCCAGTTCCAGGGAATCAGATTCCTTCCCCTGCTCTTCGTGGACACTAGGTACACACTTGGGGCAGACAAAACACCCATTCACACACACACACAATTATAATTTTGAAAAATAAAATTGCAAATATTTTATCACCAAATTATTTTTAAGCTGTCCAGCTTTGAATCACTATAATTACTCTAAAGAAAGATTATTTATGAAACCATATTTATAATAGTTAAGAAATCTATGGAATCAAATAGATTTGTGAAGATATTTCTGTGTTAGTTACAACTTTTTTTTTCCACTCCATGTCAAAACACATAAAAGAAGCACCAAAGAGAGGAATATTTATTTTTGGTTCATGGTTTCAGGGAATTTCAATCTAATTGGCACTGCAGATTTAGAACCAGTGTTCAAACATTCGAGGTTTGAGGGGTGTTTCATACTCGAGCCATAACATGCTCTTTGTTATGTCTAGAATGTGCAACATATTACTTAATTTATTTGTGCCTTGAGATCAGCCCTTTCTGCATTCATTAAATGGAAAATGAATTAGCTACTAAGCAGGACTGCTGCAGGGATTGAAGAAACAACGCAGTTTTAAAAGGCCTAACAGAGCCTAGAACATGGTGAACCCTCATAAGGATAGCATTTATACTTCATGTTAATTTTTCCTAAAGGTTGCTAATCCCTAATACATGGCTTTCATTATTATCAAATGAATTGTAATATGTAAATTGCTGGAATAGTTCCTAGAACAGGTATTATATGTTCTGTTTTTCTATTAAATAAGACTGATGTCATGATCATCATAGATATAGTTATTATTGGTGTTGTTATTTCAGGACATTATTATTTTGCTTCAACTAAGAGTTTTAAGGTGATAAAATATATTACATAGCTCGGAATAGTATTTTTTTTAAATTAGATTTGTGTGTGTATGTGTGAGAGAGAGGGAGAGACAGACGACAGACAGACAGACAGACAGATAGATATATTCATGGTCTCCAACACATCTCTCTCTCTTTATTTCTGCTATATCTATAGTACCTAGAGTAATGAAAGTATTTCACATTATTCATGGATCATCACAGTGTAACACAAATTTCTAAAGGTCTTATAATAAAAAAACCCAGAGCCAGATACTGGGGTGAAAGCTGAAAGATCAGAGAAGCAGAGCAAGCCACAGCCAACCTCACCTTACCAACTCCTCAGCTGATCCTGTTTCCCACCAATCATCAAACTGCAAGCCTCTAATTCCTTACCTGAAAGACCCCAGCCCCAAAGAGAAGAGCCTTTAGTTCCTGTCTCCTCACACCTTATATACATCTCTCTACCCTGCCATATTACTTCCTGGGATTAAATGCACATGTGCTTCCCAAGCAAAGGCATGAAATCTCAAGTGCTGGGATTAAAGGTGTGTGCCACCACTACCTGACCTCTATGTCTAATCTAGTGGCTCATTCTGTCCTCTGATCTTCTTGCAAAATTTATTAGGGTACACAGTATATCACCACATTAAAATCTACAGGTAATTCATTGTCAGTTTCACTTTACTCTTTGCAGACACAAGAGCCACCTGATGTGCTAACCAGAGCATCATTGACATGAAAGTTGTTTCAGTCAGCTCCTTTCTCTATGTCTTTCTCCTGAGCCAATATCCTTGACTAGCTATGTGTTATCCCTTCAAACATATAGTTATATTGATGTTCATCAGGTTTAATCAAAAGCTAATTTTCAAGGCTATAAAGCGAAATTACTATGATATGATTGTGAGTGCTATTAATATTTTCCATGCTTAATGTCATTGATTTTATTGCTACAGACATAGCAATGAGAATAATGCTCACACTTGTATGGATGTCTGTGAGTATATGTGAGTGGCATTTGCTTTCTTTATCAATATATCACCACATGTGGCAGGATTTGATGAAAAGAAAATAAGACATCTAAAAGGTTTTCTACTTTCTCTTTACCACATTTGTCTTCATTAGCGAATCTGTCATTAATGAAAGTGTAGAACAGCATTCTTGGAAATGCCATGTGCATTTTTCAATACAGGCAGAAGTCTGGCGTTTGGAGAATGGATATTGTACTATACAAGCTCTCAAGGGAATCATTATGATTTCTTTGTGAAATATGTTTATGAAGTATAAGCTAAGTACTTTCTTGAGATTTCATGCAAAGAATTAAAATTCACTTATAAACCAAGATACATAAATATTATTTTATATCTCAAACTTTGACCTGTAATATTAAAAGCAATGAAATGGGTAATAGAATAATTATGTAATTATTTTCCTCTTAACTCAAAATTTCCTGCTTGAACTCTGGGAACTCCAGTGGTGTACAAAATGGTTCAATGGAGAAAACAAAATGAAACAAAACAACCAGGAAACCTATCTGTTGCCAGATTCAGGTCTACTTAAAAGAGGCTATAGACAATTTAAAATAGATTTGAAAAATTTTAGAAGAACAAACAATTGACTCTCTCTATTTGAAAACAGAATAAAAACGTGTGTTTCACTGTGGAGCTTAGGTGTGATTTCTTACTCTTGGCTCTATTGCTGAAGGACAGAGGTCATTTCAAAAGAACTATGGTGGTTTAATGGGGGCACCATAGTCTCAAGCCCTGCTATCATTTCAAAAAGTAGATTTTTGATTGAAGACAAAAGCCTGGACTAACTGCTCTTGAAGTATAAAAGATAATTCCACACAACTGATTTCAGTGACCCGTGACCTTGTTATTAGCTTTGAAAAAGAGTTTTCCTATAAGTAAATCCAGATTGGGGAAAAAATATACCAGCATTTCAAAAGCGCAATAGACATATTCTTATTGACATGGAAATAGAGGGATACAATCTATTTTCCAGCTTCTATCTGCTTCTGAAGTGGACTCGGTATTCTTCTTTGGTGCTTTCTGTAAAAAATTTTGTGAGCCATAACAAATCAGAAAAAAATCATTTTACAGCTGAGATTATGTTATCCTCTCAAACATATATTTAGGCATATTAGGTATAATAGCAGGCTATTTTATAGAATCAGGATATCATTCAGTTGGTGGAATACTGCTCATTATACAGCTTCCCCAAGTTTGATGCTCAGCATGGTATTAAGTAGTATAGTGGTGAGTGGCTGTCATCTATGCATTAAGAAGGTAGAGGATGGTAGATTAGATGTTGAAGGTCATTCTCTACTTATAATTGGCAAGAAGTTAGACACAAGTTTGAACTTCTTGAGATCCTGCCTCAAGTTTTTTTTAAGACAGGAATTTAAGAGAAAATTAAAGAGGCAATTCATTAAGGCCATGAACTTATTTTTGTCATATATCTATAATTAGCCATGTTGTCCAAGCATTTTTTTGTTGTTTTTCATTCTTTTCTCATATATTACATCCCCATCGCCATTTCCCCTCATTCCTCTCTCCCCCTATGACCTCTCCCCTAGAGCCATTTTGGTGGTTATAAAACCAGCTTTCAATGAGAACAATGCAGAAACATATGAAGAGACTAGATAAAGATGAAGTGGCTTGACCTAGATCACCTGGTAGAGTTAAACATTATTAGAATCTCTGGAGTTTTTTTTTTTTTTTTTACTAGAATCACCAGGAGTGAGTATGAGTATACACACACCTGCTCCCTGTATAATTGTGTACAAACTATTCAGTATAATTACTCAGGAAGTCTGTGGAGTCCTTGAAGCTTCTAATCTTCTCCTTAATATCTATTAGCTGTTTTATTTAATACAGTTGAATTTTCCATCTTAATATAATTTCACCTTTAGGATTAGAGCAAGCAACCTGGCTACAAAAACATACACACAAAATCCATTTACATTTGGGATTAAGCTCAAGAACTTTCATATGTTAAGTAGATTCTTTACCACAGTAATCTACATCCTCAGCCAAGATTATTTGTAAATAGGCAAGTGTTCAGAATACAAATCATCAATGTAAGCAGGATAAGAGTGCTGGCAGGGAGTGGCAACCATTCCTGTTTGGAAAGATTCCTGTTTTTTTTTTTTCTGCATTGTATTAATTTTGAATGTGACATGTGTATGGTGGTTGATTGTCTTTAATGACTATGAGCAATGTTAATGGTAAACCCATTATGTTGGAAGATTGAGTAGGAATCGCTGCATCTCCCTTTTCACCAACACGGCTGTTTTCAATACTGCAGAAATTTTTAGTCAATTGTAAAAGGTACTGGATTTATATTTTTTAGTTGAATTTTCCCACCAAATAGAAACTTTTTAAGTTCAAGTTCACATGTCGTTTGTGTAAACGTACTAGACAAATAAACTGTAAGAAAGATGCTGATTTATAGAATTTTTAGGAAGTCTTCTTGAAATTTAAATATTTTACAAAACAGTACTATAGTGATTTCAGTTAAATAAATAAAAAAACTAGAAGGCCAACTTTTGTTTTTAATTTTCTTTGGCAAAATACAAGCAAAGGTACTGGGTAAATAAATATATTTTGGGTTTCTAAGGATTCAAAATATGTGCTTTAATGACTCAGGCAATTTTGAAACCCAATTAGGTAAGATGAGTCCAGCTTTAATGCACATGTCAGTTGAAAACAGTTTCATTTTACCATAAATGAACTTCAGACCAAGTGCCCAGGTAGCTGTATAGCACAGATTATACAGATCCATTTTGTATTGTTACTACTTTATTTTTAAAGTAAAGTAATTCATTTCTTATAGACATCAAGAAACTTGAATGTTAAGTTTTGCATTAATTTTACAATTTCCATTGTTTTGTGTGCATTAATGTGTAATACATTTGTATACAGGTACATGAAAATAAATATCCACTTAAGGCTAGAGATCAATCTTGGGTATCATTCCATAGATGCTCTCATCTTGTTTTTGTTACAGTGGTTTCTCTGTTATGTCTAGAACTCACTAATTAGGCTGGTCTGATTGGCTAGTGAGCTCTGGGAATCCTTCTATCTCTGCCTCCCCAAAATGTTAGCATTTTAAGCACACCTCATTGTGCTCAATTTGTTTATTTAAATTTCTTTATTCTATTTTATTTGTATAGGCATTTTGCCTACATATATGTATAAGCACTGTATGTATGTTGTGTGGCCACCAAAGCCAAAAGGCAGGATTAGACTGGTAGAACTGGAGTTACAGATGATTGTTAACCATCATATGGGTGCTGGTAGCTGACCGTGGTCCTTCTACATGAGCAACAAATGCTCTTAACCTCTGTCTGAGACATCTGTTTAGCCCCACCTCCAACTTGTTGTTTACATAGACTATGGATTTACAAATGTAGTCATCCCATGAAACCATGGCAAACACAACCAAGCCATCAAACTTCCTAGGACATGTTTTTTACATTCTTCACACTTTAAGGTTAAATTCCCCAGACCCCTTTTATTTTATGATTTTTTTTCATATTTTTCTTGTGATGTGAAGTAGAATTACTATGTATTTAATATTTATTGTTTTTCTAAATGTTAAAGTAGGAATACGTAGGCTCTTTCTACTAGACTTAGAAAATATTAAGTTGAAATTTTATCAGCCCAAATGTGTCCAATAGTCTAACTAATACCTAAAGTACAGACATTCGTTGAAAAATATCAGTGATATTATAGACAAATTTAGAAGAAATACATTAAAATATATGAAGTGATTCAATTCTGTTTATTTTCATTCATCCTCATCTGGAGTTTGTGGTTAAAACACACACAAGGATTCTGCAACATAGAATTCAAAGTAAATCAGCTCAGGGTTAAAGTGCATTGTACATCCACCATTTAACAATTAGGTGCTTTTTCTTCAGGGATAGAAAATAATTATCATTGTTTCAGAGACAGCTATTTATCACATTTTAGAGCTTATCCGTGATTTGCATATATTATAAGGTATGCCAGTTTTGATCATTTAGATTCTCATACCAGGTCATTACTGTGTGATTTGTAACAGGGTTCTTACCATGAATGATGAAGTACTTGCTACTCCTATTATCATTCCTCTGAGAGTACCTGCCTTTGAAGCTGCTAAAGATCACATTATATGTAAGCTTCAGCAGTTGAAAAGGCCAGTGGAAAGCTGTAAACTAAAAGGTCATACCTCATGTGATTCGGAGAATCAAAATAGTTCAGTTGTAGCTAATTAAGTTACCTCCCATCTTGTCAATTCTACATGCACACTGAAAATGATTAGGGAGTTAGATTTTAACCCTCAGAAAAGGCCCTTCTGCTCTGAGCACACCTTCAGCAAAATATCTGCCTTGAATGGAAGCTGTACATAATCAGAATAAAGATTCTTCAAATCTCTTGTTATTCACTCAACACAGATTTCTAGAAAATTTCCTCCTAGGTCAGAAGATGATCCTGGGATAATTATGTCGTCTCCATTGTCTTCAAGTTTCTTAGCTGTTCCTTATGTCTTATTCTTCTGTAGAAAAGTTGTTCATCAGAAAAAATATGAAAAGAAATGAGTGGCCAAAATTATTTCACTAAAAACTCTGTAAACTTCTGGGAGCTGGGAATTCAGGAGACCTGAAGGTTTTGTAACTACATCTAATAAAAGAGGAACTCTGTGACCTTGAAGTCACATGCCGGTTAGCAAGCACACTTCATATGAACATGATTTAGATGTTGGGAGCAGTCGCCGAAGAAAACAGTGCATTCCAGAAGACAACACCCTTGAAGTTTCTAAGAAAATAATCAGTGTAGTTATTCTTAGAAAAGGAAATAGAAGGGCACAGACATGTATTTATACATCTAAAGGGTGCAGATGGTTGAATCCTAGGAAGAACAAAGGAACTAAGATACTGGAAGATGTATAACTTTATAAAGTTCCCCATCACTGCACTCAAACACTCTTTTCCACCTGAGGTCTTTTACCATTGTCTGGAGAAGAGGAATATTAAGCTAAAAAATGCTAATCACTCATTTCATGGAAACCATATAATTCACTGTTTTTCTGCATTAAATGGAGTACTTTTGTAAGAAACATAAATTTAAGAGCCTAAAATTATCAGATTGTACAAAACAGCTTTCCAAAATACTGTTTTCTCCAAATTACAAAATCAGTTACTCATAGTTTTGACTCATTTCCAGTAAGTAATTAAAGCATGGTGAAAATCTGGAGTTGCAATTCATTATAGACTGAAGGACAAAAGAAGTATATGCAAATACTTCAGCAATAGTACAAGTCAACAGTGAAAATGTCCATGGACTCTGCAGAGCAGCAGCAGATATTGCATTAAGGTATGAACTGGCTTCTCATCTAAAATGTGCTCTTTCATTTTCCAATGTAATTGTTAAATCAGAAATCTCCTTAATGTCACAGAAACTGTTCATTCTGCCTTAGGAAACAAATATCGTTTAAATATTTATAAAGACACCAGTCTCCAACTTATATTGGTAGATAGATATTCAGATTGGGGGTGGGGGGGACTGGGAGAAACCACAAAAATGCCATGCATTTTTTCCATTTATTCATGGGAATTTTTTGAGCTGTATACCATCTTGATATTTGTGTGTTTGTTTCTGCGTATGTGTGTGTGTGTGATATATGCTTATGTATATAAGTGTGCATGTATAAGCATGCATACAGAGGACATTGAGGGCCTTTTTCTGTCATACTGCATTTTGTTGTTTTTTTTCTTTTCTCCTCTTTTTACTTTTATTGATTCTTTTTAGATTTCACATCATGCGTTCAGATACTACTTTTCTCCCTGTCCCCTTATATCTGCCTTCTGCCCTTGCAACCCCCGCCCCCCACAAAAAAAAAAAAACCTCACATTTTGATACAGAGTCCTACTTTGAACCTAAAGCTCACTGGTTCAGCAAAGTCAGCTGCTCGGGCACTCCAGGAATCATCCTGTCTCCTCTTTCTCAAAACAACAATAATAGACATAATCTACCATTCCAGGGTTTTCCTTGAGTGTTGAGTTTTCCTTGAGTTCCTCATGCTTGCATGGCAAACAATTTGCCAAACAATCCAGCTCTCCAGCCCCTTGAAACTTTTTATAATAGGATATGCTTCGGTAGTTTTAGTTATTGGGTTTATATAACATTTAAAGTACCAGTGTTTACCGCATGCTTTTAATCCTCTTATGAAATCTTTAAAACTTCTGTGAGAATACATTTATTCCTTGTTTTCTCTTTGTTGTTATCCTCAATATCCAGCCAGGCTTCTGTATTTAGTTCTTGAACTCTTTAGCACTATTGCCATGGTTCTTAAGAAATTTAGTATTGCCGGGCAGTGGTGGTGCATGCCTTTAATTCCAGCACTCGGGAGGCAGAACCAGGCAGATGTAGCCGAATTTCTAAGCAGTCTTAATAATAAAAAACATGGAGCCAAATAGAGGGGTGAAAGTTTTAGAGATCAGGGAAATAGTGAGAGCCAACTGCTAACCTTAACTCACCACACCATAGCTTCCAAAAGGGGCTACTTCCTATCTAACTGCGCCTTTATTGCCTTGCTCTTCTGCCTTCTCATTGGCTCTTAGCCCAGCTACCTCACTTCCTTGTCACTGCCTGTCTATACAGACCTCCAGGTCTCTATGTTTGGTACTGGGATTAAAGTCATGTGTCACCACGCTTGGCTCTGTTCCCTCGTATGACCTTGAATACACAAGGATCCTGCCTGCCAAGTGACCGGATTAAGGGCGTGTGCTACCACTGCTTGACTTTTGTGTTAATGGTTTGCTATTTTCTCTGATCTCCAGTCAAACTTTATTTATTAACATACAAAAAAAAAATCACGACAGGTAAATCTCTGTGAGTTTGAGGCCAGCCTGGTGTACAGAGTGAGATACAGGATAGGCACCAAAACTACACAGAGAATCCCTGTCTCAAAGAAGCCAAAAAAAGCCAAGAAGAAGAAGAAGAAGAAGAAGAAGAAGAAGAAGAAGAAGAAGAAGAAGAAGAAGAAGAAGAA
>CABHPH010136351.1:0-27393 GCA_902168325.1 Peromyscus nudipes | reverse complement strand
AAGAAGAAGAAGAAGAAGAAGAAGAAGAAGAAGAAGAAGAAGAAGAACAAGAACAAGAACAAGAAGAACAAGAAGAAGAACAAGAAGAAGAAGAAGAAGAAGGAGAAGAAGAAGAAGATTAAGAAGAAGAAGAAGAAGAAGAAGAAGAAGAAGAAGAAGAAGAAGAAGAGGAAATTTAGTATTTTCTTCTTTCTGCTCTATTTTCCTGTATGTAGTTCTTATAAAGAGACAGCAAGAACTTCTTGCACATAAGATATAGATATAATGAAAGTGAATCATGGGCTTTCTTTGTAAATATTGCTGTTAATCTTTTTAATATATGAAAGTTTTAAAATGGGACTATAAAGTAAATCTATGTCACATCATTTAGGGAAAGATAGTTAAAAGCACAATTAAGTAGCTTCTTCTATTGAGCCATACTAATAAATGCCAAATATCCACTGAAATATTTAAACTGAGTTAAGTATATGAAGAATAGCTTTCAGACATTGAGAATTAAGAGGTGAGTGATTAGGACAGCAAGGAGAAAAATCATCTCATTCCCTCAGCTTAGTATTTATATTTAGTATTCCCTCTCTGTCAAAATCCTGAGCAAGAACCTAAAGAAAGACTTTAAAAACTAGCTAAGTGGAAAAGGCAAAGATCAAAAAAATAGGGGTGTGTGTGTTAAGACAAGGGAGAAGGAGAGATATACAGCCTTCGAAAATTCTTGAGGTTTTGATTGAATATTGATCTGTCCAGTCATGATGCTGACCTGCCTGTCACGGGGGGAAGAAACATTGGGAAGCAGGTGCAACCAATTCCAGAGCTAACACTAGAAGATTTTATTCTAAGCAGTCAAGGTTGACAGACCTCAGAATTTAAAGGATATTATCAGTAGGGTTTTAAGAATGGCTACACCTTACTAATCAAAATGCTTCTTTGTGTGTTCTAAACTACATTTTATTCTAAAGAAAGAAAAAGACTTAAAGATATCAAACTGGCTGGAAGTAACATATATCTAGATTGAAGAACAGCAATATTTAAGATGATGAAATTTAATATAATATAAATAATATGAATATAAATAATCTGGATTTATTCAAAAAGTCCAGACAAATAATAAAGAATAGGCATCTCATATCTAAAAATTGACCAATGAAAGCCTATCACCAGAAAAATATTTTTAGAATTAGTAAGTAAATTTAGCATGATTGTAAGGTCTAAACAAATATACAAAATCTAATATAATGTATAATAGTATCTCATATTTGGTTGAAATAAAATTACAATTTAGTAAAGCATCAGATATATGGAATATAGTATAGGATACATAGGAAAACTCATTTAGAGAAACGAAAGAGCTATGTTCAGAAAATTAACAAGTGTTGGAGAGGAAATGAACAAAATTGAGGGAATGAGTTACTGAGAGCCACTATGCAGTCATAAAAAAATCAATAACCTTGCAATAGTAGGTTATAATGGAAATTTTACAGAATATTGGAAAATAAGCAAAAGCTTCCAATAATCTAGGAGCCACTTATTCATGCAAGAATTTTTGCTGGATTTTAGGAAGTAGGCAAAATATTACCCGATTTTTCCCACTTATCTCCTTGAGGCTAGTTCCACAACAGCCTAGACATTCAGTAGCCATGAATGTCCACTACAGTGGACTGCTCAACTTTGATTTTTTTTCTCTTTAGCATCCTTGTCAAGATGATCATCATTACCTGATATATTTGGTAAATTCCTTGAGCCCCAAGCACATTGGTTATTTTCTGAGACTGTTTCGTTCAAATACTCTTTTTCACAAGGTATTTTGTCAGTGAGAATTTTGTTGTTTTTGTTTGTTTGTTTTGTTTTGTAGTTGTCTGGCAATGATAATAATCAAGACAAATAAAATCAAAACCAAAAATGAAGATCAGAGAATAAAGTGCCAGTAACACATTTGGAGATTGCTGAAATATCCCTGAAAAATGTATTTCTTTTATTTTATGTTGTGTTAAGCTTAGAAGGGAGAGACCCAAACACATGCTTACACATTCTAACTACATCTTTTTCTCAGATATACAATCAATTTTATTTTTTATTTTTTGCAAACTCTACTTTGTTTTGGTATTTTCTCTTACTTACTTTCTTTATTCTTTGTTTGTTTTTATGATTTATGATAAATATGTTTATTTATTTGTTACTATAACACTTTTTTATCAGTAGGGTTTTAAGAATGGCTAAATAACCATTTATAACCTTGCCCAATCTCAAAAAAAAATTCTTACCAAGACTCACCAAAATTCCCTTTAGAGTTCATATTTATTTTTTGTAGGGTCTTGAGAAACTATTCCAGTAGATATCCATCACCAACTTTAAAACTGTTAAAATGTTTCAATTACTGTTATAGCTGCATTCCACTTATTTTTCTTTCTTAGGGTATTTTACTTTTAAAATTATCCTTTTTAAATTTCCTTTAAAATTTTTTATACATTTGATGATGTTCATTATTCCTCCAATTCTTCCCAGTTCTTCCATCTCCCTACCCCACTCAATTTTATGTTCTTTCTCTCTCATGAAAAAGGAAAGAAAAGAAAAGGAAAGAAAACAGGAAAAAATCATAAAAACAAACAGAGAATAAAGAAAGTCAGTAAGAGAAAATACCAAAACAAAACCAATCCTTATACACACACACACAGAAACAAACAAACAAACAAACAAACACCAGAAAGGTGAGTTGGCTTTTTGCTGGACCCAACTACTACTGGACATGACTCCTGCCCTGGACTTTGGCAGATTTATCTCATAACACTCCATTGGAGAAAAAGGATTTCAATTTTTTCTACCAGGTATCAATTGCAAAAGTTGGCAATCATACTCTGCATTCCCTAGTGACATTTCAAACCCTTACAGATCACACATGCAATGTATGCTGAAAATGTGTCTATATTGGTGATTTACCCCCATGCTGAGGTTGGAATTGATTTTACAAAAGTCAAAATGGTGCGCTTAAGTTTATCCATTTAATTGTGTGAAAATTGTTCAAAGGAAAATTTAATCCAAACAATGTTGGAAAAAGAAAGAATAAAATTGCTGCCCAAACAAGTAAATTCTCTGTGCACTCTGAGAACTACAAAAAGTGCACTTAAAAGTACATATACCTAACATTATCATATATTACCTTGTATCTGTCAATACCCAAGGATCAATCCAGTTGTTTGGAAACTGTATTTTTTCATAAACAGAAATTCAGAGAGAGCACACAAGTAAGTACACAGAGTCCCCTTTTCATAACTAGGAACATGTTATAAACTTGATTTTTAACCTTCTCTGTGTCTTCTTTAAGTTATATAGTTTCTAAAATACTTGATTGACTATTTAGTGCTTAAAACCAGAAGACATTGATTCACATGGTACTAAGATTCCACTGTGAGAACTTAAACAAAAAATATTGCTTTTTCCCTTAGGTCCATACATCCTATTCATCAGTTCCACCATCAGTAAAGGAACAGCTCCAAGGAGAAAGATGTAAATCCCTTTATTATAGATTCATTTTTCCACACAATCTTTTCAATTGGATGTTAACTTGAAATTCAAGGCAGAGATAAAAAAAAATATCATCTTGTCAAGTCGTTTCAGATGAATAGATCCGAGTCTAGACCCCATTGCCCTGGGATCTCATTGTCCTTTGATTTCAGTGACCTTCTGGGATAATTATGCTCACCATTTACAGAGTTTATTGATTATGTAATTAATAAATGCTGATACACCCAGGCCTTCCCAGCAGCAAGAAGAGCAGAGCAGGCTAACTGTGCAGCTGTGTAACAGCTGGGGCTGAAGAACAGGCATTGCGCTAGTTTGGCTTATAGATGGGACACTGAAGAATCCCAGACATTTACTTCCAGCTGTTCTTAACTTCCAGTACTCTGAAGCACAGTCCAAATCAGACACTTCAAACCATGAATTATAAGGAAGAAAGGGGCTGCTGAACAGGCAGTTCCAACACATTTCCAGTCAGGGTCATGATACCCAACCTCAATGATCTCAGTTGTCATAAGAATCAGTTTGCAGGTTGTTACAAAACTTTGTTTCCTTAAAAGTCTACTGAACAAAACAGGAAAAAATAAATTCCTTATATTTAAAAATATTAGTGTCATTTGAACATATAAAATTTTAAATTATTTCTTTTGGTTTTTGAGTTTTTAATACAATTATTTAATTCCCACCTTTTCCTTCACCCAAACACTCCTTGTTCTCTTCAAAATTCATGGAATATTTTTTCACTGATTGTTGGTGTTGTATGTGGTAATAAAAACCACAACCAGTCAGAATGCATAAAGGTGAAGTCCAGTCCCAAAGGATACATCTCCAATACCTAAGGCTGAAGGATCATCGTCAGAGAGGGGGCAGAAAAAGACTGTAAGAACCAGAGGATAAGAGATTTCTGCTAGCAATGTCAGAAATTATGTCTATAAAGTCTCACCAACATGACTGCTTAAACACTGGCTGAACAAAGATGCACACACTTACATTTCCCTCCTACATGAGTGATATATAGTAGAGGCCATAACTCAGGTCCTCATGCTGAGGAAAAATGTTTACCCCAAAGGCTGGGCACTGTTTACTCCAGTGAAATTATTCATCAAAGACAGTCCATGGGGGGAATTATATATAATTTATACATTATATTAAATATAATATATATTATAATTACATATTATGTTTTAAATAATATCATGTTTATATATTTCATATATTTAATACATTATATTAATTAGTATATGTATTCAAATTATACATATATTGTGTATATATATATATTAAGATATGTTCCCCATAAATAGCTCCAAATATAATCAAAATTTTCACTAACTTTTGCATGCTTGCCAGCAGGATGATAGAAATTATTTTAAAAACTTCATATTTAAAAAAATACATAAAAATCATTTTAAAATAATGATAAAAATTTTCTTATACAAAATTGACCTATGATGAGTTTAAAAAGTAAATAAAAGGAGACTCAAGCATATGGACCACGTTTTATGGTCAATTGCTAAAAAAATAAAAAAAAAAAAAAATGTCAAAAATGAAAACAAATCTATGTAGCATGAATCTTAAAAGTTCTTATTAATAAAATCAAACCTGAGCCAGGTATTGGGGTGAACACTGGAAGGTCAGAGAGACAGAACGAGCCACAGCTACCTCACCTCGCTGGATCCTCAGCTGGTCTTGTTTCCTCAGACTGGAGGCCTCTGAGTCCTCATCCAGAATGGGTCTCAGCTGAACTGTGCTTCTCAAAAGCCTGAAAGTTTAACCAGGCCAAATGCTTAACCAAGCCAAATGCTTAACCAGGCCAAATGCTTCTAGTTTCTGGTCCTCACACCTTATATACCTTTCTGCTTTCTACCACTACTCCCTGGGATTAAAGGCTCGCTTTCTGGGATTAAAGGCGTGAGTCACTATGCCTGGCTGTATTCTTGAACACATGGATTTCTGCCTGTGGAATGCTAGGACTAAAGGCGTCTGCTATTCTGTCTCTGACCCCAGATAAGTTTATTAGCATGCACAATTTTTGGGGGAGTACAATACCACAAATCTAGACTTAAATAATAAGGAGATAATGAAACACTTTATTCAAAGTTGTAACAGGCAAAAAGAAAAAAATCCAAAGACTCCAAGAGGAAAATACAGATGCAGAAACTTCCACAGGAAATGGACAGTGGCCCCAGAAGTCAGACAGCCTTGCTCCCATGCTCACTCACTCTCACTGCTTAGCCTTTTCTCAGAGTTTTATAGGGAATGTCTGACATGCAATCACTTACTCAGACTTGGGAAGAAGGAAAGTCAGATATGTGTGGGACAGAGGACTCTGATGAAATTGTGGTCCAACTAGCTAAGGAAGAGGGTAAAAGGCAGGCAGTTATTAACCTTTCCAAAAAACGAAAGAGAGCTTTATGCTAAAGACCCAGTGTGCCCTTTATTTCATTCCTTAATATCTATTTATTCATTTGCTGATTGACTTAATCACACATTATTTCAGATTTCAGAAAATTCAAATACTAAGATCACTAACAGTGATGTGTCATTTGCTCAGGATAATAGCCCTTAGATGCTTTATTTGTTTTGTGTATGGTATTATTGCATTTCTGGAGAAAGTAAAATCTTATAAATATAGTTACGGCCCTCTGAGTCATTTCCTAAACATATCTCAAACTTACTCCAAAGAATCATAACTATCCTTCTTTATTATAGCTCTTTTTTCTCCATGCTTTAATCTTTGATACAAAATTACAATCAACAACATTGCCTGGCATGATTCCTTAAAATTTTCATAAGCACTTCTACACTCTGATAGCTACCATTCTACAAACTACTGGCTTTAACTTCATATTGTTCCATAATTTCAGATTCTGATTCATGCAGCTCTACTTCATTAAATTTCACTGTTGATTAGAGTTGTACTTTATGAAAGTTTCATAATATTTATAAATTCTTTAGTTAGGATTTTTGTAGATTTTTTTATTACAGAAGGCTTCTTACTTAACAATTCAAGATTTGTTTTAACTTAACTCTATTATGAAAACTACATGCATCTACTACAAATTAAATGCCAAAAGCTGGACTGAAATATTTTCTTGCTTGGTTAGAATAATTCCTCCAAAACTAATTAATTTGATAATTATTATGAGTGTTTGGAGAGGTGAGATCTTTAAAAGGTATGCAGGTCACTGTCCTGTAAATCCTCAGTCTGTGATCTCAGGACTTAGGAATTAAAGAAGTGGCTCTGTCATAATGAGAAGTTTGACTCCTTGATCTTTTACTTGTTCCGGCCCCCTAACAACCTCTTGTCCTTTCTTGTCAAGTAGTATTTTCAATTAAGCTATGACAAAGTAGACATTGGCATCGCTGTATTGGACCCCCATGCCTTCAGAAAAATGAGCCCCATAATTGTCTCTTATTCTTGTTTTTAATTAATTAATTAATTAATTAAATTTATTCTCCTCTTATACAATACATCCAGACTGCAGTCTCCCCTCTTCCCAGTCATGGCCCCCATCCCCCTCTCCCCCACATCCACTGTCCCTCTATTCCCCTTCAAGAAAAGAGCAAGAATCCCAGTGATGTCAATGGAGTGGAGCATAACAAGATGCAAAAACATTAGGCATAAAACTTCATATCAAGGCTGGACAAGCCAAAGGGAAAATGTCTCATGAGGAGGCTAAAGAGTCAGAGACACCCTCACCCTCAATTAAATCACAACAAAAAATTTATGTTTTCTTTTAATGGTTAACAATTCATTAAATTTCTGAATATTCTTGATTCATTTTTATAACTTTTTGTTTACATTCTTGATTCTTCATTTAGTTATTGTTCTTTGCTTATTTTTCTTTGACTGTTCACAAATTGTTCCAATCTTTGTTAGAACCAGCTTTCCTACTGATAAGCTGTGTTTCTTGTCTGAATGTTGATGGTTGATTTTGGAAATACTGAGTGATCAGTCCAGGTATGCAACCATCTTTGCTCAGATCCTAATACAAATTAGCATTTGTATATTGGTTCTTCTGCTCTGTAGCATATAGTCTCCCTTCAGTTTGAACCCCAAGTCACACAAAGAACTATATTCATTTACCACCCACGCGCACATGAACACGGGATAACTTGGTAACTTCACACTGTTCATGGAAAAAAAAGCTTCAACCCTTGTAATTGCTCAGAAGAAAATTCTTTTCTTTAACTTCTATTAGATTCTGCCCACTCAGTCTTAGTTAGGAAGCACAAAAGTATTTCATAACTTGTACAAAGTTTTTATATAGCTAGTGGGCACTCAGATCCACCATTTTTTTTTTATATCAGTTTTCATTGTTATTTTTCCTCAGGAATTGAACTCCCATCTGCTACCTCGGCCCCTGCAGCTTCATCCATCTCTTCGCTTTTCTTGAACTTGGGAATAGAAATCTTTTTGAGTCCAGCTTTTGTTGTTTGCCTTTCCCTTTGTAAATGTTACCTGCCATTCAAAAATGCTTAGAGCAAAGTGGATCTTCAAAGTGAATACTTACTGCACCAGGGTGAATGTTATTTAAATGCTTTCATGAGTTCTCTTTAAAGCAATATCTCCACCTCCTCTCTGATATAATGTCTTCTTCTTCATCATCCTTTGTGAAGCATCAGTTCACATCACACTTGATAGGAATCTTGATATGCTTTCACTTAAAAGAAATGCACATGTGTCCGTCTTTGTTGTTAATAGAGCCTTTCCTAAGCCACTGGATTAGAAACACTGGACACTAGTCCTGAGAAATAAGGGAAGACACATCAGAGTCCAGTAAATTTTATCCAACAATCATAATGAAAATTATTTCATCCTGTTAAGTATGTTATTATACCTAAGATGTTTTCTTCAAAGGAAAATATGAACATTGTATTGTACATGGAAGAAATCTACAACACTTTTTTCTCCTTTGCCTCTTTCTCCTCCCCTCCAATGGCTGTGTGTGTTTATACCTTTGTATTTGAGTATATAAGAACATCACTGACATTGCTGTGGTTTTGATGGCATCTCCCTCCTTAAAATTTTTCCTTCATTCCAATCCCTTCTATCACCTTGGAATTTCTAATGCTGACATGTTTGAGTAGGATGACCTAGGTTTCCAAACAGCTTTCCTAGAACTTAGAATATTTAATTGTTCAGAATCTTTTGCATTTCATATATGAAGTCTAACTTACATATTTCTTTCTTTATCCATTCATTAGTTTGCTACAGTATTAATGACTGAAACTAGCACCTTAGGCATGCTAGGCAAGAATTCTGCTGTGTATTTCCCCAGCTCCTATGCACCCTCCTAAAGCTAATACCTACTTTAGGTATCATGAATAAAGCAGGAATATTGAACTGATGATATATAATCATTGGGTATTTGAATATTGATGATTAGTAAATATGAATACTGCGTGGGAAAAGATCTATCTTTTCCTTGGAACTCCTACATAATAACTTCTATGTTTATAATTCTCTTGGAGTGTTCTTCTTTGGCATTCATTCATGTCACAAAAAAACTGCTTTGATATCTCTATTATGCAACTCCTGAAAGTTATTATTTCAATTCTCATTTCTATCTTAATACAAACATAATGCCTGCCTTTTAGGCATCGTTCTGAGAGACTTCTTTAGAGATGTTGGGGAAATCCTGCCTTTGAGTGAAGGCAAAAATGAAATAACAAAATGTCCAAAATAACAAGGGCATATTGTGATAAGGAATTTTCATAGACAAATGTGGAGTAATACATATGTTGACCTGTTTGCAAAAACTAATTAGACAGAGGAAATAAACATGAAGAGTACTCTTGGGTCACCTGAATTTGTACTCATACATTGATAACAAAAATTGAATATGGGTGGGAGGTCATGTTTGACAAGACTTGTATTGGCTTAAAAGCTGTCTGGGAAGGCTTAAAAGCTGTCTGGGACTTCATGTTTTTCACTAGCAAATGTAAACCTTTTTTCATTAAGTCAGAGGACATTTAATGATGAGATCATTCTATCTACCAAATAAGAATACAGACGTTTTGTTGCATCTTTCATATGCAGTTGTGTCTGATGAGTATGTTTATGATCCTATGCATGAGTGTGGGCTGAGGCACTATAACACCTGTGGTGGTCGGAGAACAATATTAGATGTTGTTCCTCACATTACATCTTGTTTGAGACAGGTTTATTTCTTTACTGATACATACTACAGGATAGCTGTTCTTGAGCTTCCAGAAAGTCTCTTACTCCTCTTTTAATTGCAAAATGGTAGTACAGGCATTACAGGCACTCGATGCCATGCCTGTAACACACAGGACTCAAATGTAAAAGATACCATACCTACAAATTGAGGAAAGCTGGGATTGGGAGATCTGTTCTTTCCCAAAGAACACACCATTGGTTGTCAAGTATCAAGCAGTCAGCCTTGAAAACGTACATAAAAGTCATATTATATGGACTAAGCAGGTTATAGATAGGAATATATCTATTTATACATATATGTATGTAATAGAAATCAATGGAAAAAGAAGTCATTAATTTGAAGGAGAGTCAAAAGGCCTATATGGGAGTGTTTGAAGGGAGGAAAGGGAAGGAAGAAATTTAGTAATTATGTTATAATCTCAAATATAATATGAAAAAAGCACAGGAGAAATACTGTAAAAATAAATTGCCATTGAAAATGAGATATTGTGAATGCTAATATCTCAGGTCACTGATACTGGAGATTATCCTATATGCGATTACTGCCCATAGGCTTGTTAAACTTCTCCTGCTTTCCACTCACTCATATGCATGTAAGATTGTTCTTTTCTGTACAGCATCAGCATCATAACTACTGCTTTACCCAGAGTTAAGCTTTCATAGAATCACACGTTCCCTATGACAAGGTCTGCTAGTGACACATATACCGAACACAGTGCACCCGTGTGTGTCCATTTCCTCCAGCAGGCCCCTTGTACCTTGCTAGTAGCAAAAGTCTTCCCAACATAAAGGATGCTTCTTTGGTGGATATTGGATAAGTCACATTCTTAGGCAGAGATTCTCAAATGTTCTCTATGGGGAAGTGCAAAGGAGGTGTACGGATTTATGATCCTCTCTGGTCAAAAGAATAGGAGAGAGGCTCCTCTTCTAGTTATATTAATTCATTAAAAGAGGAGCTTTGCCCTTAAGGAAAGGTGATAGTGCAAAACCAATGACAAGAATGGCTTCTTTTACCAAGGAATGAATTTTGCCCTTCCATTTTTCCAGTGGAGCTGAAACTTTAAATTCTTATAAAAAGGATTTGTTCACTAAACAAAAAATAGGAATGAGGTCCTGGGATTTTAATCATTCCTACAATAAAATTCCTCTTTTATTAAATATAAATAGGTATAGCCAGTTATGTTAGCTATTTTATAGCACTTAAATACCAATAATTATTCAAACAGATTTATTGAAGTTTAATGGCAGTGTAATAATAATGTCGGTATGTTTTATATGCAATAGTTGTTACACCTCATTAAACAGGTTGGTAAATGATCCATTGCTGTTCAATTAACATGAAATGACTGTGTTATTAAATCTTAAACTGTAAATTAAATCCTGATTTGAGACACTTAATTTTAAAGTGTGATTGAAAACTTCTTTGGGCGTGAGCCTCCGGGGTCTCTTTTATGTCTCAAAGTTCCTTCCTGCCTTGTTCATTGCCCGCAGTATACATACATTTCAAACTGGAAAACGTGCTTCCCTGAGTTTGTTTCTTTGTGGCTGAGCTGTTACTTAATGGAGAAATGTGTGACTTTCTAGTAGTTGGGCACATTTTGAGTAGATTTTTTTTAAATTTCAGATCCAGTTTTTTATTGATATAAAATTATTTTTTTAACTTTTAGGAAAAGAAGCCTTAGAGCCAGTCACTCATACTAGCAGATAAAAACTTTTCAGGTTTGGCAAACATCACTAAGGTAATTCAGAGCTAAAAAATTCATCTATATATCCACAGAGAGATCCACTGGGCAAGAAGTTCCCTTCAGCCTTCACTGAACCAGCTGGCTAAAAAATAGGAGCTTGATGTTAGCTGAGAAACAATCATTAATATTCATAGGGAAATTTGAGCTCTGTCAATCTTTATATGTATTCAGAAGCACACATAGTTTGTTCTGGTACATACATTAGATTTGTGTGTGTGTGATATATGCCACCAAAA
Source organism: Peromyscus nudipes (assembly GCA_902168325.1). Taxonomy (NCBI): domain Eukaryota; kingdom Metazoa; phylum Chordata; class Mammalia; order Rodentia; family Cricetidae; genus Peromyscus; species Peromyscus nudipes. Next base: position 15,718 of record CABHPH010136351.1, on the reverse strand, counting down.
GGCAATAGGATGTAGGTTTTTCGGACATCGGAACATCATACATCTTCCTTAATGCTTTTAATATAATTTTTGTATTCAAATTATGTCCCTAATTTTGGAATTTGTATTCTGTGCTATTATTTTCTAGTATCCATACATGATAGTTTTCAGCAATGTTTTAGCTTCCTGTACTACAAGCTATTCTGATTAGAACAAATTACAGTTATAATCTGAAACAATTTCTAATATCTTGACCTAAGAAGATTGACTTATTTCCCTTTATTTTTTGGATTATATTTGTAATGCTAAGTGATACATACTTATGATTAGAATATTTAAGTATTCAGTAAGTCTACTTGATTTATATATAAATTATAATCATCTTCCTTATAAATTGAAAAAATAGAAGTCATTACAGAATGATAACTATAAGCTTTTGTAGGGCAGTCCAACTGAACCATACTTTCTGATAACTGTGGAAGCATCAAAGAGAAAATGTGTCCTGCATTATTGCTATTTTGAGAATATTTATGTACATTTGGTTATAGTGATACCCTTGTCTCTAATGAGCATTCAGAGTACCCTCTGTACCCTCTTCAGAATACCCACTTGTGTTCACCTCTACGCAAACAATCCCTGCTTACATTTTACAGGAGAAACTGGCTTCTTCCTCTTTGCAGGTTATTGCTGTCAAAACACTCCAGCGCGCTGTTGATTCTTATGTATTTGCATGGCTTACTTTCCCTAACTAGTTCTCAGTAATTTATAGAGACAACTCTTGCACTGACTCATCATTCCAAGTAGAGAAAAGGCCGAGAAGTTACAGATGCATATTTTTATTATGAAAACAATTTAATCTGCCACAGTACATATCCACATACACAGATTAATATTACTCTCTTCTGACGTCAGAGTCATGTTTGTCTGTGTTTCCCCTTCTGCAAATGTTCACTACATTCATGCTTCTCTTCACAAATCCATTTTATTAAAATCTCTCAAAAAAGAGAGAGAAAATAAAAAGAAAAAGCATGATGCTCATTATTTTACACTGCTGTGACTCTTAAAGTTTCTTCTATGGGAGACATTCCATACATCATCCATCATGTGCAGCAAGAATTCTTCAACAGAAGCTCTGAAATTGTCCACCTAACCCAAGCAATATCTTAAACTTGTTAAAGCCTAATAAATATTCATGAATTATAGATACATTAAATTTTTATGAAATCAATTTTTTTGTTTAATCAGAACATAAGTAAAAGTAATCCAGTTCATCAATGACCCTCAAAGTATAATATATTCTGCAATTAGAAAAGAGTTTCTAGACAACCTTCCCTTTAATGCATCTTCTGTAAGGTAGGTACACCAACAATATATCAACTTATTTGTGTGAGCTCTCATGCTCCTTTATGCTTCAATTTTTCATGGAAATTAAAACTGTGTAAGTTATAATTAAATTATATGTACATAGTGTTTATTCTTTGTGTGGGTCAGAATAATTTTCATAAAAAAATTAATTTTTCACCATTGAAAGGCATGTACCAAGAATAGTGATTGTTCAATAAATATAAGTGGATACCAGGAATATCTGTGAGCTGTTTTTGTATATTCTCAGTAAGTACATGATGAGTATAACACCTGACATTCATATGGTTTGTTTACATTATTGCTCTAAATATCTAATGGTTCCTTCAGATTTAATTAATCTAATTTTATACATAAGGAAGCATATAATTAGCCTGAATTATCAGAGACAGTTAATTGCAGCAAGAAAGTCAGTGTTACCTCATTCTGAATCCAGGACCATCTATATCTTACCAAGAAAAACAATTACACTTTCATTTACATTCATAGAAAATTTTATTTACATTTGTAAAAGTGATATTCTGTGTTCTTAAAGATATCAGTGCAGTACCTAATACAGATCCTATATTTCAGATGCATCCTTAAAAATATATATCTATTTTTTCTTTTAAATCTATCAATAAACTTATTCCATTCCCATATATATATATATATACTGTTTAGAGTTAATTTTTTTTTCAAGACAGGATTTCCTTGTGTAGTTTTGGTGCCTGTCCTGGATCTTGCTCTATAGACCAGGTTGGCCTTGAAATCACAGAGATCCACCTGGCTCTGCCTCACTAGTGCTGGGATTAAAGGCATGCACCACCACTGACTGGCTTAGAGTTAATTTTTTTAACATAGAAAGATTAAAATTCATATGAAGATCAAACTAAAATATTAAAAGCATGGAAGTAAATAATAACTAGAAAGGATCATAGACATAGTATAAACACAAAATTATAAAAATTCTAGAAGAAATATATGTGAGAATTTCTAGATTACCTTAAGTCTGATGATGATATTTTTTCTATGCAACAGCAAAGAAATGATTCAAGAAACAGTTCATTGATAAACTGGACTTGGTAAAAGTTAAAAATCTTCTCTCTCTCTCTCTCTCTCTCTCTCTCTCTCTCTCTCTCTCTCTAAAAAGCTAAGTTTTAAGAAAATAAATTAAGAGAGAACTGAGAAAAAATATTTGCCAATGACTCATCTGATAATTGTTTGACATTTGGTAGGATTTGGAATAACTTTTAAGACATAACTGAGTGTATGATTAAGGGTGCTTCCAAATAGCTCCGAGGTTGGAAAACCCATACTAACTGTGGGAAGTACAGTACCATGACTTGGGATTTCTTATTGAATAAAGGGGAAAACGTGAACTGAGAACAAATATCCATCTCTCTCTGCTTCCTGACTGCAGAATATGTGATGAGTTATCTCATACATCTATCCATACCCACCCATGGTGATGAAATTTGTATCTACAACCATAAGCCAAAGTGAGTCTTTTTTCTATTAAGTTTCTTCTCTCAAGTTATAGCAAAGCAATGGGAAAAACAATCAAAACAGAATATTGGTAACAGAAATTGGATTATCACACGCTGTGATAAACCTCACAATGGGTTTTGGACATCCTGTGGTTTGTGGAAAGAGCATTAAGGGGTTTGAGCTGTGTTTTAGAGGCCATAGGATGCTATAGGTTGTACTTACTGGGCCATTCTGGTGTGAGTTCATAAGACTAGAATAGAGATGAAAATATAGACAGTGTAGGGGAGACTCATACACTTTCAGGCAGTAAAGAAAACTTTATACAAGATGAAGTTAGTTGCTATTTATCTTACATTCTGGCAAAGAATATGGCTGCATTGTGCTCATGTTCTGAAAATATGAGTAAAGCAAATTAAAAAGTAATGGACAACGTACACTTTTTTGAGATAGTGTAACAGCTAAGCTATAGTATGGTTACTACTAGCTGCTTTTACTGAGCCCTTCAGTGAGCAGAGAAAGATATGAAAAAGGTATAGTTGTTTGAGAAAGAACTATGATGCAGTTTAAACCTGGAGTCAGAGAATGAAGCTATAATTTTTTAAAAAGTTTAAAACCTTAAAGAAAATCCTGAGGCTCTTCAGCGAGATACTAGAAAAAGTGTCCTGATTACAAGATCTCACACATTGAAGGCTCAAACTTGTAAAAATGAATATATATACAAATGTATATATACACAAATGTATATATATATACACAAATGTATATATATACAAATGTGTGTATGTGTGTGTGTGTGTGTGTGTGTGTATATATATATATATATATATATATATATATATATATATAAAGGTGAGGTAATTTAAATGAAGATTGCCATTAAAAGGGTTCTTTGCTTGAGAACAGCCATTAGAAAAGTGTTTTCCAGGTTCTCTGATCAAGACACACAGAAGCCACCACAGCTGGAGTAGAACTAAGTCAGACTACACCGAAGCTGGCAGCAGAACTTGACAGCATCATCTACACAGTACTGACGTTGTAGGTATTAAAGATTCAAGAGCTGAGGATCACGAAGGCTTACACCAAGAACTTCCAAAAGCCAATAAGGCAAGGTAATTTGTGGTAGGGTTGGATTCCCTGCAAGGAAGCCCGAAGAGGCCATGTGTGAAGCTGTGAAAATGAAGAGTAAATTGTAAGTGGAGTTTCCAAGATGCAGCAGATGATCTCACAGTAGAATATCTGACAAAGAAAGCTGTAGACAGGAAGTGGTGCTTGCCAGAGTGAGTGACCACGTGTTCTGTAGGAAAAATAAGAGGAGGGGTGCAGGCACCCAAGGATTTGGACCCCATGTAATGCTCTTAAGAGTCCCAGATGCAGACAGCTTCTGGGTTTGGTGATTGTCTTGCTGTGTTTCACTCTTGCTTTAGCCCAAATTTCCTTTCTAAGGCCCTATTCTAAGGGGCATTTATCTTATGTCATTCTATTTTGGAATTACTTGATTTTATAGGCACAGTTAGGAAATTACCTTGATTCTTAGAAAATGTTTCAGACTTTTGAACACTTGGTAACATGAAATTCTCGTGGGGTGCTTTAAGGGCTGGGCTAAATGTATTTTGAGATGTAAATGACACCAGGAATGGGGAACAGAACATTACGATTTCATGTGATATGTTTGTGTGTCAACTCCAAAATGGCTGGAGTTGTGATGACTGATCTTCATTGTCAGTATGATTGGCTTTGAAAGCATTTAAAAATAACAAGTTTAATTTCATTAGAGAGGAAATTTACAGAGGGATTAACTAAGGAAATAAGAGTGATCCTGGATTTGGGCAGTACCATCCCATGACTGAGATTTTGGACTTAAAGAAAAAAAAATAGAGGTTATATAAAACAGAGGTTATACAAGCACCATTGACAAGATGCAAGATACCTTCAAACTGTGAGCCAAAAATTCCCTCTATCCTTAAGTTGCTTTTGTGAGTTAGTTAGTCAAAACAAATTAGAAAATAACTAACAACTCCCCTTGTATATAAACAATGAAAATTTTAAAGTTAAAAATAAGAAGATAACCTAATTTACAAATGATCCTAAACTTTAAAACTTTTTGTTAAAGGAAATTTATGTAAGCCATATTAGTGTATAAAATACTGTCCCTTATTATGTGTCATTAGAAAACTCAAGTTAAATTCCAGAATCACAATTATGAACCTTTTAATGAATGGCTAACACTGAACACCTGCAATACAGTAGGCCAGAAAGAATATGGAAAAATAGCACCTTTAATTCACTGTTGGTTGGAGTTTAGAATGGTACTTTCACCTTTGAAGTTTGTTAGTTCTTACCAAATTAAAAACGTTTGCCACACTTGGTAGGAAGTACAATTCTTTTTATTGACCCTATAAAATGAAAAGAGTTCATATAGATATTTATGGTAGATTTATTTCAACTCATCAACATTTTGGAGATAACAAAAGTAATTTTACTTAGTGAGCAAATGGATAGATAGTCTCTGGAATATCCAGGTGTGAAGTTTTCCTTAGAGGTAGAAAAAAAAAAGAATTCTCAAGTCATATAACAGTATTTATAACTCAGTGCATAATGCCAGGTGAAACAAGCATAGTGCATGATTCCAGAAATAAATATATAATAATTAAAAACTATAGAAAATGTGAATATATGGAGACAATAAAATAACCCATGTCTACCAGGAACCGTGGGTACAGAGACTGGGTAGGTGGACTATAAAAGGACTGTAGGCATTGAAACATTTCTGTATGACATGATAAAAATCAGTTTTATTTATGCAAATGCATGACTCTGAACCTTCATGTAATCTAAAGACCCTAGACGAAAGATGGCATTCATGTGGGTACAAAAGTATAACCGGTTGCTGAAGATTTTGGAGTGGGTGGTCATAAGCACAGCAGAGGCAGGAGGCAGATGAGAATATTTTGCACTTTCTAGTCAAATTTTCTGTGATCTCAAAAGTACTCTAAAAATAAAGTGGATTAAAATATTTAAATAAATCAAAACACTTTTAGAAGGAAGTGTTATAAAATTAATAAATTTAAACATATTGAGTGCTAAGTGGATGCATGATATTCCACTCTTTGTGTGAGGGAATATAAGCTAAAGTACATATGAGTTTTTCTGAAAGATACGTTCCTTTTGTCAAGATGAAGCATACATGCATACAACATTTATTGGAGGTCATGCAAGTATAGCTACCACAGGGGTCAATTGTATGTTCATGAAATTTTCTAAGAGGACTCAAAGGGAGAATTCATTTCATGGAAAATTCTTGGGGACAGTTGGTATTATCAACATTTTTTTTTTTAAAGATCAATGACTCTGGCAAAATGAAATGATGAATATCTTTCCAGGTGAAGGTGGGAAAGTAAACCCATTGAGTTTACAAAGCAGAGCTCTGAAAAATATACTCAAACAAACTCAAGAAGTCTCTATCAGAAAGAAGTACAAGCATGTAAAACCAAGAGGGCACCAGAGCATCCACGTAGGAGGAAGGCTATCTCCTCCCATAAGACATGAAAGTGATGGGTAAATAGTCATCTGTGGGAAACAAAGAGGTGATTGAAGAAATATGTGTCAAGTACTCTAAATAATTTATTCCATCAAAATATAAAAGAAATGTTGGGAAAAGAGCAGAGTATTCTGGGACGGTTTAAGGTTAAGATCAAGAGACTAATTGAAGATCCAGAGGTGACATGGAAAGTTGAACAAATTGAGGTTATGACATAGGGTCCAAATGAGAAGATGAGGACAAAAAGAGAGAGCCCAGCTTGTGTCCTCTTCAAGAGGACCTAATAATGGCCTTAAATCCATATTTGAGTTTTATTATATATATATACATATACATATATATACATATATGTATATGTATATATATTCATACTTTTAAGTGACTCCAGAGAAGCCAACTTAAAATAAATGAGTATCTTTATGTTAAAAAGTTAATAAAACTTTTAAGAAGCATTATTTACACTCTATAAACCTTAGGTCTAGTGTATAATTGGGCCTTCCAGAGTCATAGTTATAGTCGTCTATGGAGGAAGAAACAGTCACTTCTAAGAAGCCAAATTCCCTTCCATCTTAGTTTCTTGGCCACGGTCCTAACTGGGCGGAAGAGCCTAAATAATTTGCCAATATATTTACTGCAGGGATTTAATTGCATAAAATTTCACTTCAGCCAAATGGTTTTTCTGAATCATAACTTACTTTCTGTCTTAAAAACCTAGCTGGCATTTTCTGGAAATTCTTAATCACTTGTCTGCTAGGCAAATTGTAAATAAAAGACAGGCTTCCAGATGCTCAGGTATTTAGGCAAATTGCTCCTTTCATAAAGCAATTCAAGTTGTTAGGAAGTAAATGGAAAAACTGTATTTAGATTGGCATAACTTCAGAACTGAAAAAAAAATGTTCGTAGTCATCTAGTATATAGTTAGTAGGAATTAGAGACAAACATAGTTGGTCTTACCATGGTTTATTGGGTGTACAGGGCAGGCAAATATGAAGCAAGGAAAACAGATCTTTTCTTGATATTGCTAAATATCAAGTATACACAATACATTATTTCACTCCTGGATTTTAAATTTCATCAATTTTTGAAATTTGTATTATTTAAAAGACTTGCACTTAGAAGACTTTTAGATATCCTGTGTGAATATGGCTTTACTTTTGGTCTTGACTTGGTGGTGGTTGTGTAATATTCCTGAACTGGGAAAGAAGCCAAATGATTCCAATAACATGAAGCAGCAGGGGATATCATGCAGGTGACCTATCTATCAACTGAAATAAGTGCAGTTTTAGCATAAAGAGTTTAAATATCTTGCGTATTGACACAATTGCTCTGATTCAATAGTTATTTACTCTCCGGCATAATAAGCTAACAGTGTCAATTTATTGATTGATTGGCAAATTGTATTGCATTATTCCTATAAACAAAAACTTAACTGTGATAATTTCTTAGCTGTCATAGGTACATATATAAGTGGTTTGGTATACTAAAATACACTTAGAAAATGTGTAATATAAAAAAATGAAGCATTCTTTAGAAATTAATACTCAATCAAAATAGTTTGTTCCTTTTAGATTCTTCAATAATTATAGTCCTAGGGAGAACTTGACTTTATTTAGCTATACTTGAAGACCTTTTTCCTGCAAAAACTGAGTCAAAAGAGTTACCTTTACTTTTCTAGTCTTTATGCTCAACTCTAAGCAAGGCTACACATATATGTACTCCCCATCCTTTATCAATAGGCTGGTCCATCTTCTCTTCATAACACCAGTGTCAGTTCAACAAAATGTCATGCAGCAAAATTGTTCAATACAAATAGTACCCATCTCTACTACAGCACCAGATATTACCTTTTAAAAAGATGATGTATTTTTAAATAGTGTTATAATACTATCTGATCAATTCCTTCACTCTCTTCCAATCTACTCTCCTGCATACAAAACTGTTCGCTACAGCATGTCTGCTAAAAATGAGTTCAACTCGGCATCCTGTCAGACATAGACTGTGTTTTGTGTTCTTTGATTTTCTAAGGAGAACAAACAAACCCGAGCGTAGGAAGTTACTTAGATGGCTTCTAGGGAAGCTGTCATTTCACTGTAGCTTTGTTCTTTATAGAAATGAGAAGCTGATGCTAAAAATTGCTTAAAGGAAAGACAAAAATAAAACAGCATCAACAACAGTTTGATGAATATCAAGATGAGAAAGATACTGTACCACAAAGCAAATTTACCATGGATGCTTACGCAGAATGAAAAGAAAAAAAACAAAAAACTAAGTAACATCTCAGGGAATACTCAGAGACAAAGTAAAGTATGCAAATGAGAGAATATTTACAAATGCCCCATCACTGAGGGTTATACTGTAGCATTTTTAGCTTTGATCTTAATCATCTTGAGAGAATCTAGAATCTCGTAATAGACATCCATTTGGACAAATCTATGAGGGAGACTGTAGACTGGGTGAATTCAGGCAAGAAGAACTAGCCTAAATGGGAGTGGTGTCAATAAATATTTTGAGGGCCTAAATGGAATTATAAAAGGAGAAAATAGAGGTGAGTAGGAATATTTATCTCCATCTGCTTTATGACTAAAGAAGCAATGTGAGCTGCTGCCTCAGGCCGCTGCTTGAGTTCCCAGTCATGGCAGACTGTAACCTCAAGTTTCCAGGGAAATCATTTCTTTTTTTCTAATTTTATTTTTATTTTATTTTTGTTACGTGTTTTATCTCAGCAACAGGTAAAATAACTAACATGTTAGCATTTTTGTTATAAATCTCCAAAGGTCTGCTCCAAATGCCCTCCATATTACATTGAGATTATAGAGATAAAGTAAAAAATAAGTGTGTGATCCAAGTCTCTTAGCCACTGTAAAAGGATTTTTTCTTAATTTTAAACAATATACATACTCCATTTTTATTTCAAAAAAATGCCTTAGCTCATACATATAAATGTATGTTTGAGGAAATTAAAAAAGACTGCATTGCCAAAGATTGTGAGGTAGTGTATATGTTTCATGTGTTTATATAACAGGGAGGGGGTTGAAATATCACCCAGGACCAACAATGGAAAACTAAGCATTCATTAAAATACGTGAATTGTATTATGATTTTATTAAATAAAACAGCAGACTGTGGAACAGGATGATGATACTCATACCACATTCTTTCGAAGACCCAAACAGAGTGAAGTAAAACTTATTGATGCATTTCCATACTAAGAAAAAAATTTTCAAAATTTAATAAGCATAAAATTTCTGAGTAAAGAAGGCACAGAGGCTATTTTACACTTTTATAATGTATATGTATATATATATACACACACACACATTATTGGAACTGGTTGAGCAAGTATGCCTCTATTGGGTAATTTAACCTACACAAAAAGTACAAGCATACACAATGTTCTCAGAAGGGCACTATTGAGTACTTGCAGGAGGTAAGCAGTTCCTTTCACTTATGTTTTAGTACCTCTGGCTACTTTTAAAACGAAATAAATATGTTGTAAGTGATGGCTAGAGAGTGACTTATTTATTCCTTACCATTTTCTTTGAAGTCAAAAAATATCTATGTTCTCTTCTCCGCATGCCTTCTGTCTGATTTTCATGTGGTCTGTTCTTAAAATATCCTAGAATCACATAATAAAACTCTCATAATTGTGTCTTGACTTTCAACTTCATGATTAAAAGGGGAGGGAAATTCTAGTACATAGGTTTTTCTGTGCATGTGTGTACGGAACAGTCAATTCAGATTTGGGATACCAACTTCCAGAAAAGTGTGGCTCCAAGACAGACACGATGATCCAATGTTAAGTGAATCAGCTTAATCTAGCAGATAAGGAGAAAGAAAAAGGAATTCATTTGCTATAAATTGGAGAAGTAGTAGAACCACATGAGGGGACAGGAGAGTTTGGAGTATAACCACAAGTAATGGATTCTGGAAACCTCCATACACTCATAAGTAGTTGAAAGATTTTTCCAACATTTCCTAAATAATAAATAGAGCAGGTATCCCCTATGCTCAGGACCCTAATAGATACCAGTTTTCATGTGGACAAAGGACATTTAGGAAAAGCATGGCCTTGTTCACCAGTGCATTATGTTAAAAACAAAAAACTCGGCCATAAGTTCAGTAAACGTTTAAACACAAGTTGGTTTGATTTATGTATCATAAAAGCTACTGACTTTATAATAAATGCACATGGATTATTTTTTAAAAATCTACATCACACTCCCAAATGTGGTTTGCAAATTATTCCATGTGCTTGGCAGTTTCTGGGCATGTAAAACAACTTCCCATGTGTTTGGCATACCAGTGCATTTCATAGTGGTATGATTAAAGGAAACAAATGGGTATTTCCTGCACTATTTTCGGAGTGATTATCTGCAGCATTTCGACATAGAAAATGTTGAGATGCAGATAGTAAAAGCATAGCTTTACCTCTATTATAGTTAAAACATGCTTCAAGTTTACTAAATCCTCTAGAGTAGTTATTGGTCTATGCCTTCTCTTCATACCTAGATTTTCAATTTTGATCTTTCATTTATCAGAATGCAAAATGTTGGATTTGGCATCTCCTTAATTCCATTTGGAGATATATATATATATATATATATATATATATATATATATATATATGTGTGTGTGTGTGTGTGTGTGTGTGTGTGTGTGTATTAAAACATCATTCTTACATAAATATGTTCAAAGTGGTGTATAACTTTTTTCTCTCTGGATTCTAAACATTTTAGATTGTTTTTTTAATGATGAAAAGTTACTCCCTTGTGCAACAAACCCACTGAAGGAGAACAACAAAATAGAAAAATCACATTCAGGCACAAATTAGGGGGGAAATTCAGAGGAGCCTCAAAATAAGATACATTAAGAATGAAATAGCAAAATGGTATCAGAGAGTATACAGTGATATCTATTGGCCTGAAAAGAAAAAAAAAACGGTTTTGGTATGCATGAGAAGGGAGTTTGAAGTTTATATAATGGGTTGCATTAGCCAGGTTATAACAACGGAATATGTGCTACATACAATTTGGAAATGGACTTTCTGCACTATTGGATAGTGAAGGAACCTGCATACCATTAACTGAAAAGGGGACAGTTTTCATTGGGATTGTGGTTTCGTAGGTTTTAGTCCATAGCTGTTGATTCCATTGATTTGGGCTTGTGACAAGGTATCTCATCATCGTGATGAGCACACAGTGGCACAATGTTGCTCATCTCTTGAAGAGTGAGAAGCAGAAAGAAGAAACAAGTGATAGCACCCACCATCTCCTTTTAGGAAACTGTTACAATAACCTAAGGCATCCTATGATGTCTACTCCTTAGAGGTTCCATCACTATCCAATAGGGCAGAAAGTCAATTTCCAAATCGTTACATATGTGAAGCACAGAGGAATATGAAGCATAGTGCTGTTAGGTAAAAAAAAGAGGACTAATGAAGCATAAAAACAGGAAAAAAACTGCATTACTGGATGCTTTTTCAACCATCTGTGTAAAATCATAATCGTAGTATCAAGGACATTAAGTATGTGCCCACTGCTTTGTAAATAAACATGTATAATTTATCAATGAATATCATGTAAAAGAAATACACGCATACAAATGAAACTATGTCTCCCAATTACATGACAGTATACAACATATAACCAGTAAAACTACTTTATCATAAGGAATCAGTGATCATGGCATGCACTACTTATCAGGAACCGAATTTAGCTAAGAGACTAGCCTTTGATTGCTGTGGGATGGTCTGTATGTCAAATTGCTCTGATTGGTTAATAAATAAAACACTGATTGGCCAGTGGCCAGGCAGGAAGTAGGCAGGACAAGGAGAGAGGAGAATTCTGGAAAGTGGAAGGCTGAATGAGGGAGACACTGCCAGCCGCTGCCATTACAAGCAGCGTGTGAAGATGCTGGTAAACCACGAGCCACGTGGCAAGGTATAGATTCATAGAAATGGCTTGATTTAAGATATAAGAACAGTTAGCAAGAAGCCTGCCACGGCCATACAGTTTGTAAGCAATATAAGTCTCTGTGTTTACTTGGTTGGGTCTGAGCAGCTGTGGGACTGGCAGGAGAGAGAGATTTGTCCTGACTGTGGGCCAGGCAGGAAAACGCTAGCTACATTTGATTCCACATGTGTTTCAGTGTTTGAACACACAACTGCCCAGGGAACTGGAAGTGCCTTGACCATTCTCTAAATGTCCTTCAGTTACTGATAATATTCCAACTTCAGCTATAGTTCTCAAATATTTAGACAAAGAAAAAACACACTTAAGGTGATCCCAGCAAGACTCCACTTATAATTAAATATTATGTTTTACCTATTTCACAGGAATCTGTCACTTACTTAATATTATACACTATTTTCTACTTCAATTTCTAAGGAATGCTCACATTTCCCACTTCCCAGGTTCTCAACAACACTCTGATTCATTACCCAAGAAATGAAAGTCTCAGAGTCTTTATAAGAGATTTTACACATTGATAGACTACACAATATTTGCACAAGGCAGAAACACCACATATTTAAGCAAAATTAAATTTTATATGTCTAGATTAATAATAAAAATTAGAATAAATAATTTTTAAAAATCCACTTTGGCACTGAGGGATACCTAGCACTCAAACTGAGGACCTGGGTTTCATTCCTAGAGCCCATATGGTGAAAGGAGAAAATTGATTCCAGTAAGTCATCCTTCACCCTCTGCACACACACTGTTCAGAACACACACACACACACACACACACAAACACACACACACACACACACACATAAATACATAGATTTAGATAGACGGATAAATATAATTTAAAAATTAAAAAGAAAACGTTTTTGTGATTATGGTAGTAGAAAGTAAATTACAAGTTCATGAGTTTTAAGTAAAATTTGGAATCAATTATTTTTTGATAAACATAAAACTTAAATATTTCTAGAGGCAGAAAAATTTCATATACAAATATTTACTGCATTTTTATAAATATTGGCAATTCTATTTATGTCTTTGGTTTCATAGTTTGCTTTCGATTGTTGTCATAGCTACCATGACCAAAAGTAACTTTACATGGAAAAGGTTTATTTGGCTTGCAGGATTCTTATTCACAGTCCATCACAAAGTACACAGCATGGACCAGGAGGCAAAAACAGAAGGTCTGCCCTGAAAAACGGAATTTGCTATCTATAATGCTTTTAGCTTAGTTTAACACCTTCCCATGCCCTGGAGTGACATAGTTTCTTTACTTCCTGTCTCTACTGTGTCATTCAAAATACATTGTGTCAATCAATGACTGCACTGAAGACAGGATAATTTCTTTGGTCTTCGATTTGGAGTATTATTAATAGATACCAAAATGGACACTTCAGTTTGATTTTTGATTGCTTGGTAAAATTTTTATTTTATAGATTAATAAAAGATGAAAAGAAACTGCTGTGGGATGTTCTGTATGGCAAATGTGTTGCTCTGATTGGTCAATAAATAAAACACTGATTGGCCAGTGGCTAGGCAGGAAGTATAGGTGGGACTAACAGGAGAAAAGAACAGGAAGGTGGAAGGAGACACAGCCAGCCGCCGCCAGGACAAGCAGCATGTAAAGATGCCGGTAAGCCAAGAACCACGTGGCAAGGTATAGATTTATGGAAATGGATTAATTTAAGCAATAAGAACTGTTAGTAAGAAGCCTGCCACGGCCATACAGTTTGTAAGCAATATAAGTCTCTGTGTTTGCTTGGTTGGGTCTGAGCGGCTGTGGGACTGGCAGGTGAGAGAGATTTGTCCTGACTGTGGGCCAGGCAGGAAAACTCTAGCTACAAGAAATGATGTAAGGTTGTCTACAACAAAATGCCCAAGGACATAATTTTCCAATGTAAATATTTATTTAATGAATTAAAGCTCTCCAGGATCATTAATTTATTCCCCCAAGTATAGAATAAGAACGTGTATTTATTGATGGATACTAAATAGGGAGAAAGAATTCAGAGATGCAAAATAAAGGTGAGAGAGACTAAAGTACTAGGATAATAGAGGAGAATAATGAAAGGTCAGAAAGGGAAACACAGGAAAAGAAAAACTGAGGCTAGAATGAGCCACACAGCAAGACAATAAAAAGGAGGGTGGAATGAAGAAGAGAGGAGAGAAGAGAAGAGAGGATCTTGTTCAGAGTTGTGACTGGGAAACATTTCCTCTGATTCTGTTCAAGAATCAAACAATGAAAGAAGGGTCATTGTGTGGTATAGTGTTATCCTCTTCTTCATGGGAGACTGGTGGGAATATCCAAGCAGGCCAGACCATCCTTCAAAGGACCAACAAACATATCAATAGATGTAACAGAGCTGTTTTCATGCTCGTCACTGTCTTTGGAATTAGAGAAAATACTGAACATTGTAGCTAACAGGCCACTGTGCTTCCCGGAAATTTATTCAACATAAACTCGTGTTGTTAAAGAGGCAGATGGAATAGGAGAGAGGGATGTAAACATAAATAAGTTTGAAGATTAAAGAGAGAGAAGAGAGAGAGAGAAGCCATAGAGGGACAAAACAGTACAAATTAGCTGAGTAACTGCCATTCTCCCTAGCTTTGTACCAAAGCAAAAGAAAATTATGTTAGCAGTTATCACCCAGTGTGCAGGGAGTCCTTCTACACACAGGGCCTTTGTGAATTTTGTCGCTATTCATGCATGACACCTTTCTGTCCAACGACAAAATTTCAAGATCTTGAAGAAACGTTGCCATGGACAATGTTGCTGGGGGAAGAACACCCTCTGCTCCCTCGCAGGTGAAGTAGCATACAAATCATCAACATGGAAGAGGATGAGGGGAGCACTCAGGAGATGAAGTAAGGCTGTGTTTGGTGACGGGGCATGGGGTGAAGGGGCTAGGAGCCTTATTTTGTTTTATTAAAATTCCTCTGCAGTCATTCTGAGAGCAAACCAGTAGGAATATGTTCGTGTAATGACTGAAATCAATAGTTAGGCACAAGCAACATGGATTTCTTTTTCAAACCTGACTTACATAGCATTGTGCTTTAAAAGCTGGCTTCTGAGAATTTCTCACCCTTGGAGTTTTCTTTCTACTTTGCCTTCCTACTTTGCTGCTTAAAGAGTAGTTAACACATCACAGAAAAGCCAAGTCTGTTAGAAACCTGGAGGACTACAGTTGTTAATGGCAAGCAGAGTAAGGTGTTTGGTCTGCATGGAAGGCACAAGCCACACCACCTAAATGAAGCCAGCCAGAGCCATCCCAGACCATAACTTTCACACCACACTGTGTTTTTCTTTGGGTTCTCCTAAGTCAAAGCCTGTGATCTTTGGAAGTGGTTTTGTTTTCCCATGGTCTTAGTTGGACTTCCTAGAGAGCATTGGCTGGCAGTCTCT
>CABHPH010136350.1:0-43819 GCA_902168325.1 Peromyscus nudipes | reverse complement strand
AAGGCGCAAAGCTACACAGAGAAACCCTGTCTCGAAAAACCAA
This sequence comes from Peromyscus nudipes, assembly GCA_902168325.1. Lineage (NCBI taxonomy): Eukaryota > Metazoa > Chordata > Mammalia > Rodentia > Cricetidae > Peromyscus > Peromyscus nudipes. Next base: position 43,776 of record CABHPH010136350.1, on the reverse strand, counting down.
AAAAAATTGGAAAAAAAAAAACCCAAAATGACTCATCCTTAAAAACAGTTTATATTTGCATATAATTCATGTGTATAATCTTGCATTTCCAAATAAATTGTTAACCTAAAAGAATTAGAATTCATTCTGCATTTTACAATGTACAAAGCACAGAACAGTTTAGATAAAGTGCATATGTGCATTTGAGGGTGTGTGTGAGTCTGTGTAAGAGTAGAGGGTCTAGTAGTGTATTCTTCCAGTTGTTTGTCTGGGAGCTGTGACCACAAAGAGTACATAAAGATTTTCCAGATTAAGCATGGACATGGATATCCTAAAAGACAGGACAAATATATATTCAGACACTCAACTGCCATGTGTTTTCCTAAGAGTCAACTACTTAATCAAATACTTGTAGTAAGGAACAAATTGTTCATGTAGGTTTTAAAATAGAAGCATTGTTAATATTATTGTTTATTATTATTATTATTATTAATTTTATTATTTTAAGTCAGGGTCTCACTCTCTATGTAGACCAGGCTGGCCTCAGACTCACAGAGATCTAACGGTCTTTGCCTTCTGAGTGCTAGAATTAAAGGTATATGCCACTATGGTCTGCCTTGAATATAATTTCTTCATAGCTAACTAATATGCCATTGTATATGTGCACCACATTTTTTATGCATCCATTTGCTGATAGACATATATGTTGATTCTACTTTGTATTGTGAATAAAACAGCAACAAGTAGGAGTGAGAAGTTTTTCTGTAGAATCTGTAGTTCATGAGGTACCTGCCAGCAGTGGTATAGCTGCGTCATATGGCAATTTCGGGTGTTTTGAGAAATGTCTACACTGACTTCCAAGTGGCCATACTAGTTTCCACTCTCACCAACAGCGTTTGAGTTTCCTTTTCACTGCATCCACTTCTATTGGTTGTTTGAATCCTGACGTTGGGCATTCTGACATGGATGAGGTAGAATGTTAAGATGGTTTTAGCTTGTATTTCCCCCTGGCTAGGAGGTTGAGCAGGCTTTTATAGTCTTTCTTAGCCATTTACCTTCCTTGTTGTTAAGAATTTTCTGATAGTCCCATAGCCCAATACTAACTGGGTTGTTTTATTTTCTTAGTGTTTATTTATTTATCCATGTATTTATTTACTTACTTTCTTACTTACTGACTTACTTATTCTAACTTCTCTGTATGCTCTAGACAGGCTTACTCCTCTGCTGGATGAGTAGCTGACAAAGTTTCCTCTCACTCTGTGGGCTGCCTCTTCTTTTACTTACACTTTCCTTTGCCGTGTGGAGATTTTCACCTTCCTGATAGCCCATTAGCTGATTATTAGTTTCATTTCCTGTGCTGTCAGAATCTTATTCATAAGGTCCTTACCATGCCTCTAAGTTGAAGCATAAGCTCTAATTTTTTTTCTCTAGCATTCTCTGGGCATCAGGTTTTATGAAGAAGTTTGATCCATTTGGTGTTGAGTTTTGTACACTGTGAGAGATAGGGATCTAGTACCATTATTCTGCACACTGGAATCCAGTTTCCTCAGTACTATTTGTTGAAGATACAATCTTTGTTGCACTATACATTTTTGACATCTTTGTCAAAAATCAAGTAACTGTTCTTCAATTATATTCCTTTGATTAGTATGTCTGTTTTGTGCCAGTATTAGGCAGGGTTTTATTGCTTTGATTCTATAATATAGTTTGTAATGTGGTATGATAATACCTTTCACTGTATTCTTTTTGTTCAGGATTTCTTTTGTGCCTCCATATACATTTTTTTATTTGCTTTTCCTATGCCTGTTAATACTGTTGTTTGATTGTGATTGGAATAGCTTTTTGTAGGATTCAAGATTTCACAATATTAATTTCTCCAATTCATCAGCTTGGGATGTCTTCAGGTGTTTTGTTTAATTACTTTCTTCAGTATCGTAACCCTTTTTTTGAATGATCTTCTGTTTTCTTGGTTAGTTTGATCCCCAGGGGTCTTATTTATTTATTTATTTATTTATTTATTTATTTTGCTAGTATGTAGGTATTATGAATGGGATTGTTTCAATAATTTCCTTTTCAATCTGTTTGACACTCATATATAGGAAGACTAAGACACCATGGGAAACGCAGATACCAATCTCACAGTACTCAGGAAAGTTCCTCTGTGCTTTTCTAGTTTTTACTATAACAGAGGTTCTAGTCATGCTTAACTTAGAACTTAATTTCTTCAAAAGACACAATTAAAAAAGTAAAAAGACAAGACAGATTGGAAACAATATTCTTAGTATATATTTCTGACAAGGATTGTTTTTCAGAATGTGAAATATTTAAAAAAGACAAATAATCCAATTTTTAAAAATAAGAGAGTTCATATACTTTTATATAAGAATACATATATGTTCTTTTATAAATTAGTCATATAAGTGCATATATATGACCAATTATACATTCAGCTAGCTGAAGGTTGTGAGTTATGGAGAAAAGGCTAATTAGTATCAAATAATGTCCATTACATACACATTCATTTCTAAGCTAATGTAAAATATCTGCTTTCCTACTTCTTGGATTATTTGCTAAAATTTTGGCTTCCCAGAAGAAAACTGCTTGTGGGAGACAGGATCTGAGGGAGACAAGAAGGAGTGTGTGGGATGCATACAATTGAATCACATTGCACTCATGTATGAAAAATGCATAATGAAGTACATTATGCAAAATTAACTTGCCATTATAATAAAAACTATAAAAAGGATTGACTTCTTGATGTACATAGAAAAGTGGGAAAAATATTTGAAAAAAATTTCTTAATACTAAACAGCATGCAGAAAAAGACTTGTCATTCCTAAGAAGACAGACAAGCAAGTGCAATCTGTAAATTCTCCAGAGTGACATGGAAAGTAGCATTCAGGATCCAGGACAAGAACCACAAGCCCAAAAGGAGCAGGAGAGCCATGTCCTTACACCTCTTAGAATGATGGACTTCTGTGCCCAGCTCTCCTCGCTTTTGTTCTGTGGGCCCTGAAGCATATTTTGAACTCAGATATTGGGATACCATTGAGTATTGTCCCTTTTGCTGAGGACAGCTTTAAGTACCTGGTGTCTTTTGAGCTTCCACATGAATTTCAGGATTGCTTTATATAGTTCTGTGAAGAATGCCATCTGAATTTTGATGGGGATTGTGTAGAATCTGTAGAATGTGGCCCTTTTAGCGGTCATTCTGCCGGGCTATGACATGGGAGAATTTCTGTCTTTAGGTTCTTTATGATTCTCTCTTTAGCACTTTACAGCTCTCATCATAGTGCTTTGACTTTCTTGGTTAAGTTTATTTCTGGGTATTTCATTTCATTTTTATTTAAAGCTATTGTAATGGAATTGCTCTTATTTCTTAGCATGTTTGCAGTTGACATATAGAAAAAGCTCTGTGTCGCTTTGCTGGAAAAGTGGGTCTGATTTGAAAACTTCAGGAGGATTATTAGGATCTTTTAAGTAGTACTATCTGCAAACAGGCATAATTTGACTTGTCTGTTCCTATATGTATCCCTTTTATTGCTATTAGTATTGCTTAAGGTATAAACTCAAGTAGTATATTGAAAGGAGTGGCAGAAGAGTCACCTTTGTTACAGTTCTGATTTTATAGACACACTTTCACTTTTCCCTATCTACTGTAATGTTGGCTATAGACATTATACACATGTTGCTATATTACTTCTTTACATTAAGGTGTGACTTTAGAGAAAATAGAGAATTGGGGATTTGGCAAAGGCTTTTTCTGTATCCATTGAGGAAAGATGTGTTTTCTATTGTGTTTATTCTTTTGTAGGTATTGAACTGTCTTTTGATCCTTGTAAGGAAACAATTTAACAATAGCTTATTATCTATTCTATATATTGTTGAGCTTTTTTTGCCAGGATTTTACTAAAGACTTTTGTGTATACGTTCATTTAGGAAATTGGTCTATAGTTTAGTCGCTGTGTGTGTCCTTTCCCAGTGCATAGAATGAGTTTAAAAATATCCTTATTCCATTTTAGACAATAATTTACACACATTTGTACATGCTTTTTGAAGTACTACTTAGGATAACTACATTATAGAATCACAATGGATGAATGTATACATTCGGTGAGGATTATATACACAATGTGGTATTATTCTAGGTGTTCATAAATGGATGAATGTATACATTTGGTGAGGAATATATACAGAGTGTGGTATTATTCTGCCATAAAAAGAATAGGATTGTGTCATTTATGAGAAAATTGATGAAACTGGAAATTCTCATGTTAAATGGAATGAGCCAGACTCACACAATTAAATATCGTGTGTTCCTCCCTATAAATAGAATATGGATTAACAAAAGTGGATGTTAAAGCAGAAAAGGACTATTTGGGAGGAGAATGGGACCAGAGAATTTGGGCAGGGAAGACAAGAGAGGATAATGGGGCATTGAATGTAATTAAAGTACATTGTATACACATATTCATATGCAACATTCAAATCTATTATATTGCATAACTAATACAGACTAAAAATCACATCTCAAAGTATTTTAGTCACAAGAAGAAGGTAGATGAAGCTATATAGGAAGAAGTTTTTGTTTATAAATATCCAAGCTGATTGCACAGTGCATATGCATATTCAAAAGACAGAATGTGCTCATGTTGAAATAAGTCAGAGTTGAATAAAACTCAGAATTTAAATTAATAATCTAATCAAGTACAGTAATCATAACATTGTGATAATGGTAGTGAGACTATATAAGTAGAATATGTATACTAGAATAAAATTGGATAAAGTATGACTTGCTTTCTAGAAATACAGCTATGCACATCTAAACAATTGTTTTTGTCAAAGGTATAAGAAGAGGTGAAATATAGACATCTACAACATAAAATAGAACAACCAAATATGTGTATGTGAAGAAACAATCCTGAACTCTCTCACACAAAAAGATATTAGGAATCTAAATATGATAGTCAAAACGCCACAGCTTGAATAAGTAAACATAGACGGACCTGGGGAGACGGATCAGTGGTTAAAAGTACATGCTGACCTTGCAGAGGACCTGAATTCATTTCTCAACATCAATACTGGCCACTCATCGCTACTTGTTACTCCAGTTCCAGGGAATCTGATGTCGTCTTTTTACCTCTACATTCATCTGTACACACATGGCATGTACATACACACCCACACTCACTCACACAACTCTCTCTCTCATACACACACACACACACACACACACACACTTACACATGAGTAAAAATAAAATTTTTAAAAGAAGTAAAAAGAAAATATAGGATCAAAAGTCAATACCTATGCAAAAGATAAGAATTTTATAATTTATGAAGATGAACGCAAAAAATTCACATGAATGTTATCAAATTATAAAAAAAATCTTTAGAAAAGATGTGATTTAAAAATGAAAAGCCAAGTCACAATCTTCCATAATCTGATGCATATTTTGAACCTAGAATATATAATAAATATGCAAATCAATGTAAGTTACAAATTTAAGATAAGCCCAGAGACTGATAGTCTGTTTGATAAGCCATTAGAGAAGGACACGTGAAAGTTATAAGATGTTCTATTGGCCAAACACAGCAAGGGCTGTATATCTCAGAAAGCTTTCCCATTTTCCTCTCAAAATTTATATTCATATATTAATTTAAATGGTCCATATATAGTTAACCTTTGTGTATGTTATAGAGCCAAAGAGTTAGAAAGATGACAAAGGGATCCTGCTGAGAGATGGCTGAGCTGACTGCGGTGTCTGCCTCTCTACCACACGTAGTCTGCCTGGAGACCAGCAGGCTTCCACTGAGGATGTGGACTGTACCTGGGCAGAGGCAGCACAATCTGCTCTCAAGAGAAAAGACAGGATGTGATGACGTAGGCAAAAGATGTCACCGAGGCCACAGTATCAATTTTCAAGTACTACCAATCAGGCTAAGATTTCTGGGTGGTTTCTTTTTTAAAAAATTAGAGAGAGAATTTCTGATGATACATTTTATCCACTCCTAAAGCCAAATAGTATTTCTCCAGAAAAGATGACTCTGTACAGAAAAACGTGGTGGGTGGATGTAGACACATGGGGTCTTACATGATAATCTAAGAAAATTTATGGCCTAGATTTATCATGGTCAGTACATACTTAACTCTTGGGAGTCTCAGTTTCTGCATCAACAAGTTGGGGATAATTACACCCAATCTTTGTAGGACCTTTTGTAAAATGATGTACTCTGTATATTGTCCTTTTGACTCGCCACTTACAAATACGTTTTCTTCCCTGCAGTTTCTGTTCTCTACTCTAGTTCGTTTATTCCTGCCGACTAGATTTAAAGCTTCTCCCAAGTTCCCATTTGTGCTCTGCCCCACAGGACTCCTTAAATGTCAAACTGGGTTCAGATTTTCAGAAGCTTGCGTAATATTTGTAAAAGAGCCATGGAAACGTATATGTCTGGCCAAATGACCTTGGCCTCTTCAGGTCTGGTAGAGCTTTAGTATGGGGAACTGCTTTCTGCTTTCTCAGACAAACTCCCTGACATGCAGAGATTTATTTGCCCACGGTATATGTCACCTCTGCCATATTGCTTCAGAGAACCCTTAGTGAACCCGTGCATTGTATGCATCCGAATATTAATGTGCCCTCTCTTGTAGCACTCACAAGAGCTTAACCCTACATCTGTGTATTTTTAAACTGTAATCTGTCTTCTGCAAAGATAGTGTTTTTTTTCTCATTTCTGCTGTGTCCTAAGTGTCCAGAAAGAAACAAGATGGAGAATGTTGCCAAAAAGTGTCCAAAACTTTTTTTTCTGACTTATTTTCATTCCCCCTTCACACCCACTGTGGCTTTGCTATGATTTATCAATATGTATTTAAATCTTAATGAATTAGGAAACTGTGAGACTAAGACAACAGAACCAACCAGATTTCTCTTAAATCATGGAGTAGTGGTTAAAGGCAGAGACTGTCTTATAAGTTCTCATTTTCATTTTGTTAATGACAAGTTCAATTTACAGAAATAGTAGGAATTGGGAAAGGGGTTCTAAAAGCCCATATTCACTCAGGCTGAAGGGCTCCAGAGTAACAGGCAGCTGAAGAGATGTGTCCTGCTCCTCAAACACAGAAAGCGACAAGCTAATGATTGCCCATTGAGGCCTTGGACTCAGACTAGCCTTGTGAGACCGGTGTTGAGAGGGTGCTGTCCTGTCTTCCGCCCCCTACTTGGAAACCCACTTGGCTTTTTCCATTAGTGTTTCTTCTATTTGGAGTGGTTTAATTCACCCTCAGTGTGTGGTCTGGCTTCATCCTCACCAGAGCAGAGACTGCAAGGCCCGAGCCAAACTGTGGTGGGCCAATGGTAAAAACTGCTTCTCTTTTCCGTTTTAACAATTGTGTTCTCCTTGAACAACTTAGAGGCTGTAACTGGTTGGAGGGGGTGGGTTTGGATTTCTATGAATGGAATGGTTTAGAATATATGCAATGTAAAAATAAGTAAAAAGGAAGATATAATGCTATGAGCTGTAGTGCAAGGTGAAATTATTGTTAATGTTATGTCTCTTTATGCATGCGTTCAGAAGTGGATCCACCCGTTTTCAGGAAGCCTGGCATTGCTCTTCTCCACAATCTCGCCATCACACTCTACCTGTTTACTGTACACTGAACTACCGTAAAGACCCTAACGCGGGCCTGAATCCACGTAATCCCCAACGCCAGGCTGTTCCTGAGGCTGAACCAATGTCTGAGCAGCACAGTTTGAAGGAGTGATGGGGGTAAGTCCTTATATGATGGAGGACTGTATTCACTGCCTTTCTGGCTTCCTGTAATTGAATGATCGTACGAGAGAAATGGAGAGAGCCCAGTCTGGTAGTGACACTTCTCCATGGTGAAGTTTAGATTCATAATATAAGTTATATTGTAAATTGTATAACAAATTTAGGACATATATGCAGCTACAAACTGAAATTTTACATGACACTTTAAAATTGATGTTGAAACCTCAGACAGTGCACTGAATTTTACTGCCTCAACTATTAAAGTCTGCTAAATGGGATAATGATGGCTGTCTCCACCTATATTAAGGGATTAAGGAGTTATTGTCTGTAATGGGATTCCGAAGTCATCTGGTCCCCAGATGCGCTGCTTTTTATAATAAGAGTAGACATCAATAAATAACAACATTTCTTCTTTGTTTATTGCCCGGCTTAGTATTCAACGCAGGCTGAGTTTAGAAGTTTTAAAGCTCAAATCGCAACATTTTATAAAAATAATTTGCCTGCAAACTCAGATCCATCCTACTGTAATTAGTTATAGCTCATGCTTTTAAAGCCAAAATAAATAAAAGACAGGATATTAAACAATAGCCCATGATGTTTTGGAAGTCAGTAAGTAGCCCAGGCTGGCCTGGAATTCTCAAACCCTCTGCCTCATCATCTCAGTTGTGAGGATTGTAGGTGTTAGTCACTGTGCTTGGTGAGGCTGTGTTGTGTTATTCCATGGTCAGTATATCATTCCATTCCTCAGAACTTCAGTTTGGGTTTACTCTGGATCTATGCTTTCAATTAGGAGTGTTTCTTTAATCATTACTGTTGACTCCAATTTTTATTTTTATGTACTCAATCAAATAACGTTTATCAAATATCTTATATGAGTTAGGCTTAGAGTTATACCAAAAATAAGGACCATGAGCACCCTGCCTTTGGGAATAGGAGCTGATTCAGAGTTGTATAGGGAGTGATAAAATGAACAGTGATCTCAGCAGGTGGATGATATTTGAAGAATTAATTAAAATGTATGAAGAAGTAGACACTGTAAAGATCTCTGGGAAGAACATTCCAAAGATGCTACAGGCTGAGGAGGAGGTGAGGGAAGGGAGGTGCGCCACTTCCCTAGACGACATCAGAACCAGAAATGCCCTAGGTCACACATGATAGGTATAGGGTGAGTAAGAATTTTCAGCACAGTGATGTTATCACAGGGTTAGAGTAAAGGGAACTAGTGGCATTAGTTTCCAGCACTGAAGGGACCCATTTCTCTTAAACTGTCAGGAAACGTCATTCCATGAGATAAGAGCAACATTCCTCTTAGTGGCAGGTACTAGAGCTCAATTTGTGAGGAAGTAACAAATGTCTTCACAAGGCAGCCCAGCAGAATCGAGGTTGGCATTAAGGTACATGAATTATATACTTCCAGAGACTTGTTTGTTTCAAGAGATGACAAGCCAAATTCATGTTACAAAATACAAATCCTTATTTCTTCTTAATATTTTAACACCTTATTGGATGAAAAAATAGTCCCAGGAAAATAAAAAGTTTGAGAATATGGAAAATTTAGAAAATAATCATGTCAAAGAGAGCTAGTTGAAGTAGGACACTTCATGGGGAATAAATAAGATTTAATGTGATCATCAACAGGGAGAAATAGAAGACATAAAATATAAAGTGTAAGAATTGCAGGATGGGATTTTACAACCATCAGAATAAACGAGGAACATTTTTGCAAATCACAAGATATAGCAGGAATGTTAGAAACTAAAATCTCAGCAGAACGTTGCTCATCTAATTCAGGTTGCTGTCAGAATTTTCTCCAGGGAGGAATGAGAGTCAGAGGTGAGGAGGAGAGGAGCGGCTTCAGTAGGAGGAAGTGACAATCAGGTGAAAGGTTGAAGTGATTTATCCCAGTCTTCACGGTTTACATATGCAGAAATAGAGCTAATCGGATTTCTCTTAGGTTCCTATGGCTGGTAAAAATCAAAAAGCAGAAGAGAGACATGAGCTGCTGATTGAACTGAAACAAAGTGAGTTTATGTAACTCTATTTGGAGAAGCGGTAGTAGAAATATCAAAAAGGATGAATTAACTATTTCATGTAATAAAATTGTATAATAATGTAATAAAATTATGTAATAAGATGTATAACAATTATATGCATTATAGGTGGATTCTTACATTCTAATTGAAATGTAATTTGCATAAAGTATTAGAAATTATCACCTAATGCATGTTTTCTCAGGGAACATAATTACGTAACTAATGAGATGGAAAAACAGTACACATGGGAGTGAAATGAAGTCAAACCTACTTAGTTCCAAACATGTGAGTGATTAGTGTGCTTACGGTAACCAGTGTCCTCACTCTTACGAATTACATTTATTTACTAGTTGATTATGAAACATTACAACTTGAGTGCAATTTCAGTATGAAGGGATTCACTGATGTTTGGCTTCCATTGCTCAGTTCACTTTTAGGGAGGCTCCTTTAATTTTTTCGAATATAGCAAGATTTGCCCTTGTTTTGTTACTATGCCTCCTCCCATTGCATATATATAATTTTATATATTTTTAATTATATATATATAAAATATTTGGATATTTTTGGCCATTTGCAGCCGTGAATAATTGAACTTTGAATACTTTTATACCTTTGCTTTTGTGTGCATGAGCAGCTAGGAAGGCGGACTCATGATAGGATGTTAAGACACCATTACACTAAGCTTTATAGATAATGTCAGTTTTCCAAAATAGTTAGATAAAACTTCAAGTCTTTGAAGAAAGAAATTGAGGAAGACATCAGAAGATGAAAAGATCTCTCATCTCATGGATCAGTAGAGCTAACATAATAAAAATGGCAGTCTTACCAAAAGCAATCTATAGATTCAATGCAATCCTAATCAAAATTCCAACACAATTCCTTACAGACCTTGAAAGGAAAATATTCTACTTCAGATGGAAAAACAAAAATCCCAGGATAGCTAAAATAATCTGTACAATGAAAGAACTTCCAGAGGTATCACAATTACTGATTTCAAGATGTACAACAGAGTAATAAAAACAGCATGGTATTGGCATAAATATAGACATGTTGGTCAATGGAACAGAAACAAAGATCCAGACAGACCTACAGACACCTGATTTTAGAAAGAAGCCACATATACACAATGGAAAAAAGAAAGCATCTTCAACAAATGGTGCTGTTCTAACTGGATGTCTGCATATAGAAGAAAGCAAATAGATCCACATTTATCACTCTGCACAAAACTCAAGTTCAAATGGATCAAAGACCTCAACATAAAATCGAACACACTGAACCTGATAGAAGAGGAAGTGAGAAATAGCACTGAATGCCTTGGCACAGGAGACTACTTCCTAAACAGAATGCCAATCACACAGGCACTAAGAACAGCAATTAATAAATGGGACCTAATGAAACTGTGAAGCTTCTCTAAAGCAAAGGACACCATCAATAGGACAAACTGGCAGCCTACAGAATGGGAAAAGGTCTTTAATAACTCTACATCTGACAAAGGGTTAATATCCAGATTATATAAAGACCTCAAGAAACTAGAAATCAACAAACCAAAAAAATCCAATTAAAATGGGGTACAGATCTAAACTGAGATTTCTCACTAAAGGAATCTCAAATATTGGAGAAACACTTAAAGAAATGTTCAACATCCTTAGCCAACAAGAAAATGCAGATCAAAATAACTTTGGGATTCCATTTTACACCTGCCAGAATGGCTAAGACAAAAAACACAAGTGACAGCTCATGCTGGTGAGGATGTAGAGCAAGAAGAACACTCCTCCACTGCTGGTGGGAGTGCAAACTTGAACAGCCACTATGGAAATCAATATGGTGGTTACTCTGAAAATTGTGAATTGATCTACCTCAAGTCCTAGCTATGTTGTTCTTGGGCATATACCTAAAGGACTCTCCATCCTACCACAAGGGCACTTAGTCAATTATGTTCATTGTGGCTTCATTGATAAAAGCCAGAAACTGGAAACAACCTAGATGTTCCTCAACTGAGGAATGGATAAAGGAAATGTGGTACACTTACACAATGAGTATTACTCAGATGTTAAAAAAATGATATCACGAAATTTGCAGGCAAATGGAACTAGAAAAAAATCATTCTGAATGAGGTAACTAAGACACAGAAAAACAAACATGGTATGTATTCATTTACAAGTGGATATTAGCTGTTAAATAAAGGATAATCATGCTAAAATCCACAGACTCAGAGAAGCTAAGTAACAAGGAGGGGTCCAGGGGGTGGGAAGCATGGATCTCCCTGGGAAGGGGAAATAGAATAGATTTTGTGCATGGACTGGGGATGGGAACAGGAGGAATCAGGAATGGGTGAGACTTGGAGGTAATAGTGCGGGGAAAGATGGATGGAACTTGTGGGCGTTTGGGGGGTGATGTGGAAACCTATTGCAGTGGAAACTCTGAAACCTGTATGAAGATGACCCTAGTGAAGATTCCTAATAATGGGGGATCCCGAGCCAGAACTGGCCATCCTCCGTTACCAGGCAAGGTTTCTAGTGGTAGGAATGGGACACCAACACAGCCACAAAATTATAGTGTTATTTTATTTGTACTAAAATGTGATTTGTGTGTTAACAAATAAAGTTGCCCAGGGGTCAGAGCTATTAGAGCCATAGCAAAAGCTGGGCGGTGGTGGTGCACGCCTTTAATCCCAGCACTTGGTAGGCAGAGCTAGGTAGATCTCTGTGTGGTCAAGGATACAGCCAGCATTGAAGACACACGCCTTTAATCTCAATACCAACCATAGAAGACCTGGAGGTCTGTACAGACGGGCAGTGATGAGGAGGTCATGTGGTTGGGTTTACAACCAATGAGAAGGCAGAACAGAAAGTCTTTATAAAGACAAACACACAGGAAGTAGGTCTCTTGGCTGAAGAGGATAGCTGCAACAGTGACGGGTAAGGCTCTTAGCTCTGACCTCTTGGGCTTTCATCTCTGCATTGGCTCTGTGTTTCTTATTTAATAAGATGGTTACTTCTACACAAAACCTTTGGCCTACAATTTGCCCTGCCTGCAAAATGTGCTGGGATAATGGTGGTGCAGAATTTGCGGTAGTGGCCAACCAATAAATGGTCCAACTTGAGGCCCATGCCAGGAGAGGGAGCCCATGCCTGACACTGCCTGGATGGCCAGGATCCAGAGACTAGATAGCCCAAAGACCTAGGATAAAACCAAACATCACTAGCTAAACAAACAAACAAGCAAACAAGTCAATGAAATAGAATATCTTAATACTATTCTGCTATACTCATAGATTGGAACCTAGACCAATCGTCATCAGAGAGGTTTCACCCAGCAGCTGGTGAGAGCAGAGTCAGACTCAAAGTTAAACACTAAGCTGAGTTCGGGTGAACATCACAGAAAATGTGGAGGAAGGACTGTAGGAGCCAGAGGTGTTGAGGACATCATGGAAAACAGAGCCCACAGAATCAACTAAGCAGGGCTCAGAACCTCAGTCATGGAGCCTGTACAGGTCTGCACTGGGTTCTCTGCATATATGTTATGTTTGTTAGCTTGGTGTTCTTGTGGGACTCCTAACAGGGGGAGTGTGGGTGTATGGGGGGAGGGGGAGTGTCTCTGACTTTTTTTTTCTGTCTGCTCTTGGGATACTTTTCCTCCTATTGGGTTACCTTTCATGTGAGAGTTTGTGCCTAGTCTTAATGCATCTTGTTATGCCATGTTTATTGATATCTCTGGGAGGCCTGCTCTTTTCTGAAGTGAAACAGAGAATGAGTAAATCTGGGAGAGAGGGGAGATGTGTGTGTGTGTGTGGGGGGGGTGATGGAGAGAGGGGAGAATGTGATCCGGATGTATTGTATGAGCGAAGAATAAATTTAAAAATGTTACACTCCTCACCATGTACATTGAGGTTCTGTGTTCAGGTTCTGGTGGTCCCTAATTCTTGCTTCTTTGTGGTTTTAATTTCAGTTCCTGATTACTAGCCAGTTTGAGAAACTTTTTTTTTTCAGAGCTAAGGACCGAACCCAGGGCCTTGTGCTTGCTAGGCAAGTGCTTTACCACTGAGCTAAATCCTCAAACCCAAGTTTGAGAAACTTTAAAGTATATTCAGTATCTTTTGGAAATCATCTTTTCCTAAGTTTCAGCTTGAAGTTTGACCACTCAAATAAAATCTGTTATCCTTTTCTTCTTTGTTCACAGGAACTCTGTATATATTTAGGGGTGCACACATCTTTCACTAAGTAATATACTGACAATGTCCTTTCAAACCCAAGACTTCCTTTTCCACTCTTTTCATGGTAAGTCTCAAATCAACAAAAATTTCTCAAATTTTAATACTTCAGCTTATCAATCCTATTCGTTCTGGATTATATTTTATGATGTTGGTGAATAGTTTATGGGAAGAGTCACATAAACATTTTCTATCAAATGGGATGTCTGGCCTTTCTCTTCTAAGGTTTGCATTTTCACCTTTTGTTTTCTAGTTCTGCTCTTCCTTAGAGCTGACTTCCATGCATGAGAAATGAATTGCCGCTTTTCCCACGGGTGATTCAGTTGACGTAGTATGCGTTCCCTAAAAGACAATGTTTTCCATTCTGTATTATTCGCTTTATTGGCATATAATTGTTAAGTATCGTGTATATGAAAGATAGAAAACTGATTCTACTGTTCATCACAAGCAAGCTAATCAATAAACATATTGCTTAATAATTTTGCTGTAAATCAGATGTGTGTCTGTTTATGCCCCGGCCAGCAGGGCTTCAACGGGTTCTCAACCACCCTAAGGACGGAATGATAGGGACAGGAGACACAAAGGAAATACACCAAGACAAGATTTCTGATCAAGGTGCAACTTTATTTTTCTCCCGGAGGGTTTATATAGTTCCTGCAGGGTGGGGGGAGCAAGAAGCTGTTATCTGCATAGGGTAGGGCAAGCTAACAGGATGTTTGTGTAGGATGTTTACAGGGTGAAAAGGTCAAGGGCTCTACTCAATGTCCTGTTGCTAGTCAACCTGACTGTAAGATGATCTAGTTCCCTGTCTTATTGGGGGTCTGTATTTTTCCATTAACTAGAGATTCTGTCCTTGTCCCTGACATGTTTATGTTGCATCAGTCAAATTAGATTGTCCATTCACATACAATGTTACTATTTTTATTATAGTGGTTTTATAATATTTCATGTGATTTTTATATGATTATATATTTTATAGTATATCTTCTAAACTTTGTTCTTCTTTAAGATTTTCATGATTATTTCTTTGTTTCCTTTTGTTTTTTGAGACATTACCTCACTGTGTACACTTGCTGGCCTGGAGCTCCAGACTGGCCTTGAACTCAGAGAGATCCTACCTCTCCTTGCCTGTTGTGTCCTAAAATAAAGATGTATGCTACCATGCCCAACTGATCTATGGTAATTTTTTTATAACTTTTGCATTTTTATATGAAATTGGATTTAATCTGCTAATGTCTACAAATTTTTGTTGAATTTTGGACAGTATCTAGGAAAACACTCAATGCTGTCTAAGGATATCTTCCTCTAAGAGGATCAAGTTTCCTTATTTTACCTTCACAAAAGGAACACACAAAAAAATCTCTTCCATCCAGATCTATCTTAATCTTAGCTTGTTCCTGAACTCTGTGATACAGTATTTGTGGGATCACAGTTTACCAAAGTGTAAGTGATTTAATGGAATGTAGTTTTATTCTTCTTCTTTGTTTGGTTTGGTTTTTTCACATATCTGCTTATATTGTAAGAAGCAGTTGGGACACTATAGCTACTGTTTAAAAAGTTAATTTATAAAATCAGGGATTTGGTGAAGCTTTCTGGTGGGTTTCCTTGGGGACTCATGCATAGATACCACAGGAGGATGAGGAAGTCTAAGAAGAATGAGGCCATGGGGCTATGAAGGACTCCTTGAAGATGTCACATGCATATTTGCACATGCATAACCTTGCGTATGCTGAACCAAGCTTTGAAGAACATGCCTCTGGCCACAAGTACTGCAGCCAGGCCAGGGACACATCTGGGTTTCCCTTTCATGGCCTCTTGCTCTATTTGGATGCACAGGCTGATTTTCACTTGAGATAGCTGCACATTGTCTTCTCTTCTTAGCACTGTGAGAGTCCCCAAACCTCTACTAAGCTCTTTAATTTCTAAGCAGTTTTAGAGTACCTTAATGTCTCGGGGTAGGAAAATGCCTAGGGAAGGAACATAATGTGTGCAGAATGTCAGTCATTTTTCTGAAATTCTCTGAGTAACTATCTTTAACTTTCTATTCTACTGTTTATAGTCAGTTTCTAAATCTGGGACTGAAACCTGCTATTAAGGTCAAAGAACAGAGGAACAGAAAATTTACTCCAAGGCATGTCCATTCTCTTGGAGAAATTGGTGCTTGAATTTGATTAAGTTGGCTTAGTTAATTTCCTTTTGAGTGGAAGGATGTATGTATGACCAAGGTCTTATAGATGCTTGAATGTGTGCCATGTGAATCCTACAATCTATATGTTGTACACTGCTTAATACAGAAGTAATCTTCCCATTTGCTAAATGTGTGCAGAATGAGCAAAAGTTAACATATGGAGCAAGCATGGACAGAGAACACAGGAGCTTAGTCTCCAGCTGAGACTTACGTCTCCCTCAAACACTGCTGTAAAAGATATGCACACCTCAATATCAACAAATTTGGAGGCAGTGGTCAGCAATATTTTCTTCTATAAGCTTCCACATCCCCACATACAATCAATTCTTGTTCTGTGATAGGTTTTGCTCATTATTTAAGACCTGCCCTAAGAGTAGTTCCCTTTCAACTCACTTTATTTATTTCTATAACAACATGATTTTGTAATTTGTGGCTTTTGATATTTTACCAAATGTATGGGTTTTGAAGTTAGAAAAACTAAATTTGATTCCTATATGAGGTCTTGCGGTCTTTGGGAAGTTTTCTCTAAGAGTTGGTTGTCACATCTGTAAATGGGAGAAATACTACCTACCTCATTATTTTAAATTTATTGAATATTATTAAATATTCAAATTATTTATTGAATGTATATTTTATGCTAACCACTGAATTGAGAAGTGTTTTAAAAGAGAATGTGAATGCACCCAGCAGTATCACAACAAATATATATTATAATCACTCAACTTTAAATCCTTACTTTTAATTCTTCATGAGATCAGTAGCAGTTGATAAGGAAGTGGGAACTTCATGGAAATTCCAGGTTTTAGAGTCTGAATAAATGTGTAAATGTGCCTTGCATCCCTCTACTCTCACTGTGCTACAGCCAAGTTATTGTCTTTGGCATCCTTTGCTCGTGGTATTAATGAATAAAGACAGACACATACAAACCATTGTATATTAAGTGCATCTATTCCTTCACAATTACCTGAATATAGTAGCTGATTCATCCAACCCCCTAATTTGTTAAGAATTTAGTCTGCTCAGTTGATAGAGTTCTTGGTTATCAATCCCCAGTCAAGCATAAACTAAGCATGGTGGGAAATGACTGTAATTCCAGAACTCTGGAAGTAAGTGCAGCAGACAGAGCTGGATGCTTCTGGTCATCCTCAGCTACATAATGAACTTGTAGTCAGTCTGGCATTTGTGAAACCCTGTATCAATAACAACAGCATAAACAACAATAATAAAATAGTAAAATAAAATAAAGAAACATATCATTGGGAAAAAAACTTAGTTGTAAATAGGGGAAAACTGGGTTTAAGTTTTGTGTCTCTCATTTACCACCTCTTTCTTTTATATTTACAACATGTTAATTATTTAGTTAACTACCTAAAAATCAGGCTTCCTTACCTATAAAATCCAGTAAAATAATAGTGTTTGCATTATAAGAATTGTAAGGCTCTAAAAGTAATTTTATATGGAAAACTACACCATGGAGCAAACAATAAGTGCTCAATAGCTGTTGGCTATCATTGTCAACTGGAGCTTAGGCTCATTTCCAGTTGTCCTGATGTACTTGTTAAGGAGCAATTTAATCTGCTTCTTCCACTCTTGTTTTCCATGATCCTCAATCCCAGGTGAGAGCATTGGAAAAGGTTTTCATTTTAAATGTATCCGGGCAAACGAGTTGTTCCACATAAATCAAGTACCCCTTGAGGTTCCTGTCTTTCGAAGCCTGAGAATGTGGGTAGTCCTGGCTTCAGCACCCTTGTCCGGTGTGTAGGATGTTCTGGCAACCCATCTGGATTGCCAGAACTGGAGCCTGAGATTTGGCCTGTGGCTGGGTTCTCTTCACTTCCTCTTGGCCAGGCTTTTGGGCCAGGAAAATGCTGTAATCACATTTCTTCTCTCCAGAAAACCCCTAGAGATCTCCTCTCTTGGACTTGAGGGTAGACATTCAAGAACTACCTTCCTTGGATGCTTTTTAGTTGTGATTTAATTTTTTTTCAAACCATCTGCCTTAATACGTTTTGCCCAACCCTTCAATGTTTTTCCTATTTGAACCCAGAGTCAGGGAGCTCTTTACACTGAAGCTTGTCCCAGAAATGTGTATTTTAAAACAACTTTTAAAACCCACATTTAGGGTATTGCACTCCTTATTTGCTTGCAGACTATATATTTACATTAAAATGTAAAATGACTATACATTTTAATGTACATATTGGGGCAATGAAGAATTTTATGATGACAGAAAAGGCAGCAGAAACTAGTTTGGATGACAAAAATATGCAGGAAATGAACTTTAAAAAGATCTATTTTTATATTTAGTTGACACAACCATGACTTCTTAGTGAAGAAAGGCAGGGTGCCCCCAGAGAGGAGCCTTCCATGGCTGTGATTCACAGTCTATTTATTTGGAGCCTGGATTTTTGAAGATAATTTGAAAACTGGAAGAGAAAGTGGTATCCACACAGCTCATTGTTCAGAGCCACAGGTCACGGAATCGAAATTTCTTGCCATGTTATGGGATCTAGCAATGACAGGCATAATCGTACAGACTTCCAGCGGATGAACCATGCAAAGACCTCTTCCTTTTAACTCCTTCAACCTATGTGCTATCCAGAATTCACATTATCTGTTTAAAGGCACACTATGGTTCCAGTGACACAGATGTATCATGAAAACTATGTGTTTTTCCCAATATGATCCAAAAAAATTATCAAAGCTGGTGAGCCGAAAAAAGAAAAGTTCTCTCAGTAGCTAAGAGAGACTTGCATTTCTTAAAGACGGGGATTCGATGTATATCGTTCAGGTATCTCCCTTTCTCAGTTCTGTAGGTAACATTTTAACTTATCATTCCAACTACCTTCATAGATGTTAGTCTTATTGAATCACACACTGAGACTTCAGTTCCCTAAAGAGTGGTCAGCACCTTCTGGAAGGGGGCTGTGGCAAGCTCATGGATGGACACCCACAGCACTGTGGATGAAGAAGTTGGCAAGTTTCACCCTTGCTTCCTGTCTGCACTTTTCAGTCTCCTTTCCCGTCATGGCATCGTGTATGAGGTCTAGCACGCATGGCATTCTTACAGAACATGTGAGAAGCATTGGTTAATTAATTAGATTGGCCCATGTCCGGGGCATTGGAGGATTCAAATACACCTCTAGAAAAATTCAAATCCAGTTTTTCCCTCATTCCTTGCTTTCCGGCACTCCCTGCCATGTGTGTAAAGAAAGGCTGATGTGTCACTTGGGATGTTTCCTGGACTTTTATAAAATGTTCTTCTGTAAGATTTTATATTCTCTGAAGTCTGACATTTCCTGAATTTTCATTAACACTGATGGCAAGGAAATTATTACCTAGTGAAATTTGTAAAATCAAAGTAGCCATGAGCCTCTCTTAAATAGAATCTTTAATATGCTTAGGAGCCTGGCAATATAATTGCCTTTTCTGTAGATCCTTCCAGCAGAACAGTTTCAACCCCATACTAGTAAAACTTAAAGAAGGATTTCTTCAAATATGTAGAATATTCAAAGGTTTATAACAACATAAGACTTAACTACAGAGACACTTTCTTGCAGATTCAAAATAGGCAGGGAAGTGCTCACTTTGCCAGCACATATAATAAAATTGAAATGATACAGAGATTAGCATGGCCCCTGAGAAAGGATGATGTTTAAATTCATGCCGTGTTCCATATCTCCTCTCTCTCTCTCCTCTCTCTCTCTCTCTCTCTCTCTCTCTCTCTCTCTCTCTCTCTCTCTCTCTCTTTCTCTCTCAGTATATATTATGGCTTCTGGTTTTGATTTTTACAGAATTCCTGAGTGTGTGAACAAATGGTTCTCCATTCTACATCTGTTTCTTGGGCTCTTCCCCTTCTGTGTTGTCATATCATGCTGTGCTTGCTTTTGTTTTACCTTACTATATATTATATTCATTACTCTCCTTGGGAAGCCAATTTGTATTATTCTGAGATGGAAAGGGGTGATCCACAACAGGAGGATGGGAGGGGATTTGGGGAACAACTTGGAGGTGTAGAAGGAGAGGAAACTGTAATCAGGATATATTATATGAACAATCTATTTTCAATAAAAGAAAAAATTAGAAGTAAAATTTATCATTATGAATGGGTTTGAAGGGAGGAAAGGGAAAGGAGTTGTAATTATATTATAATTTCAAAAACAATAAAAGAAAAAAGTTTTGTAAAAATAGACAGTGAATATATACATAATTTTTATAGCAAATCATAAATATTTTATCGGATAGTGAATTTGATTTTTTAATTTTTTTCAATAGTTTATTCATAAAATTAATGGACACCTCATTCAAACATATTAAAGTGTTTTTAATATTGAAATATTTTTATTTTAACAATGTTTTTGACAAATGACATTGCTATGCTTAAAGAAAATGAAGTCCATAATTTTACTACATTTTACATGATTGCTTATTACTTAATAATTGAGACAAAAAATATTTTTTCTTCCTTATGATGATACTTGGCAAAAATATTAAACATTAATATATAAATAGCCATACCCATATGCATCACCTTATATGCTATCAAAATATTTTCTATGCTGGTATCTGCTAAAAGATAATTCCAGTGTAAATGATTGCCAGAGATTTTTAATAAGAACAGTTTCAAAATTATATATACATATATAATCATATACATATACATAAATCAAATGTGTATACAAAGCATATACACATACAAATTATGTACATATATACATACAAAATATATGTACATATGTATAAAATATACATATACATAAAAAAATATATAATATGAACTTAAGTTACTGAATCAGGGAAAGAAAATTCTTGAATTCACTGTTAAATTAAATCCAAGTTATTGCAAGCAATAAATAAATGCTTTCCTAAATGATATTTACTAATCTGTAAATTTTTTATAAATTATGTAATCATTAAAAGTTGGGATTAATGGCTGGTTTGTGGTCTTTCCTTTGCCTTCAAAACACAGGAGAGTTTATTTGTTGGTCAATGACCCTTTTAAGTCAATTAATGATTAGGTATTTGCTTATACTGAAGCTATTATAAATGGGAATTGGCCAAATGTATGAATCATATCTAAATACTTGTTACCAAACATTAAGTAGAAGGAATTGCTGAGATGCCACTGCTTTGGAGAATTGGAGGAATCATACACATTTGGAATGGGTACCTGATTAACCAGGTATGAAATATAAAGAGACCTTGTTTTGGACACCTGTCACTTTTAAATCGACTAAGACTCATCTAGAAGGCATAACAATGAGATATAGAGCTGATATAGAAAATTTCTACCAAGAGTAGGATTATTGCTGTGTGATACTTGACCATGCGGTTCTTGGGCTTTTGGAACTTTGGAAGGAATAAGGAAGAATCTGGTGCTATGGACCAGTGAAGCGTTGGAAGGCTATCAGCAGAGCATAATTGGGCCTTTTAATAGGAAGTTAGAAGACCAACATTCTAAGAGAAATTCAGAAGGAAGCTGTGAATTATGAGGTGCCAAGGACTGATTGAGCAAGGGCTCACTGGGAACTGGGCTACAGGTCATTTGTATTCCATTGGGAAAAGAATCTGGCTATACTCTCCCCATCTTTTGAGGACTTGAGTGGGGCCAAATTCAAAAGTAATGGAGACATTCATCTAGTGGATGCAATTTTAGGACAGCAAACGTACCTAGGATGCTCACTGTTCTCAGGCAGGTCTAACGAGAGAGGAGACAGTTGTGAACACTGAACATTGCTTAGGAATGGAGTGTGAAGATATTTAAAGTTGCAGATGGGGTAGAGGTAAAATATGGCTGAGTGGTGGTGGTGCACATCTTTAATACCAGCACTTTGGGAGGCAGAGGCAGGCATATCTCTGAGTTCAAGGCTGGTCTGGTCTATAGATAGAGTTCTGGGACAGCCAGGGCTACACAGAGAAACCCTGTCTCAAAAACAAACAAAAAAATAAACAAACAAACAAAAAAGATCAACTGGTGGACACTGGGCCTGGGGTGATGGTTCAGGACATAAAGGAACTTGCTTTGTAAGTATGAAGGCCTGAGTTCAAATTCCCAAAACATGGGTAACTATGGTGATATTTTATTTGTGCTGAAATGTGATTTTATTTGTATGTTAATAAATAAAAGTGTCTGGGGGTCAGAGCTCACAGCAAGCCATTTAGCAGCAGTCTGGCAGTGGTAGCACACCCCCTTAATCCCGATCACATGACAGGCAGATCTCTGTGTGTTCAAGGACACCACCAGCATGGAGACACACGCCTTTAATCTCAATACCAACCATAGAGATCTAGAGATCTGTATAGACAGGCAGTGATGAGGAGGTCATGTGGTTGGGTTTAGAACCAATGAGAAGACAGAACAGAAAGTCAATAAAAAGACAAACACACAGGAAGTAGGTCTCTCAGGGGAAGGACGGCAGTGGCAGCAGGTGGTAAGAAGGCAGTCTTGGTCTCAGCTCTTCGCTACTGCTTTCTGACCTCTGGGGCTTTTAACTCTGCATTTGGCTCTGTGTTTCTTATTTAATAAAACTGTTCAGAATTACATCTACAGGTAACAGTCTGGCTGTTGCTGTATGTGGTTTTAACCCTAATATTGGATACCAATAACAAACAGATACCACCAATAACAAACAGATACCAAGGGTTTGCTGGACAGTCACCCTCAGGGAATAGAAAGTTTCTGTTTCAATAAGAGCCTCTGTCTCAAGAGAGTAAAGTGGATTAACAGGAGCACCCTTGAATTTCTGCTGTGAGCTCTGAAGGTGTGCATATGGGTATGCACATCTACACTCAAATGCTTGCACCAGACACACACACACACACATACACACACACACACACACACACACACACACACACAAAGTCAACTTAGTACTTCTCACTAGGAAAGGTATCCTGATGGAAAGACCACACATACCAAATGTTCTAATATGCAAAATGCAAATTCATTTGAAATTAGAGTACCTGGATTAAGAATAACATTTAACATGCTCCTTGCTAAAAAAAACCAAACCACTATGGAGTATTCTTCCATGTTCTGCCACCAAGGCAGAGAAAGACTAACTATAGCTGTGGTAGAAAGGGATCAGAGTACAGCACAGGTTCACAGCAGGACTTGGAAGTGTCATCTACAGGATACTGTGTGGTTTGCTCCAAGCTTTTCCCTCAGGATCGTCCCCACTCTCCTGTGAGAGGTGAGGGAGCGGAAGTGAGTGAGCAGGGGCCCTAGGCTTGTTAGTTGGCAGAGATAACTCTCTGGGAAGAAAGTGAAATAAAGGCTGGGGACAGTGGCAGGGGCATCACCCAATTTTCATTAAGAGGCAAGCTCCTATCCTAAAGCTCTGAGTAGCTGCAGCAAGAGAGCCTTATAGCAAGGACCTATGTCGGGGTCAAGCTAAAGATGAATCAGGCATCTGGTTTAGAGACAGCTTTCAGACAAGGTCAGTCCTCCAGGCCCAGGGACATCCTCCAGATAAGGATAGGTAAAGAGCAGGAAGCTTTGCTGGAGGCAGGGAGTTTCCACATTGCCGAGCTTAGAGAGAAAGCTGCTAGGCTATGGCAGACTGCAACCTCTACCAGCCAGCAAAAATCTCCCAACAGTACTGGTTTGGCATGCATGCAAAATTAAATGTTAAAGGGTCCTGAGGTTTTCATCAGTGTTCCAGAAAGTCCCTGAGGCTGTGCAATGTGTGGCGGGATAGGATTCCTTATAATGAGACCCCCAACAGGCTACTATATGAAACTGTGAAGACGGAGCTTATGGCGGCCATGGGCAGTGGTAAAGTATAAATTGGAGCTGCCCCAAGAGAGAGGCTACTTGTTTTGCAGATAGCAGACCTGGAAAGACGGGACTACACAAGTCTACTGAACCCAGATGATTCCATAATGAACCCAAGATACCATACATGAGACTTCAGAATTCGTTGTTTGCTCTGCTGACATCTGGTCTTGTTCTGTCCCGATCTTTCTTTGATGTATCCCCATTCTCCACTTTAGGAATGAGATTATTTACTCTTGCATATATTGAAAGGCCCTAACCTGAACATTTTATTGTTATGTGGGGGTTCACAGTTATGAGATTTTACTGAATCACATAAGGGAGTTTGGACTCTAGGAATCTGAACAATTTTGAAACTGTTAAAATTGTGAGACCTCCTGAAAATGAACTAGATACATTCCACAATATGCAATGGCCATGAGTCTACGGAAGCTATGGTTTAAAATGATACGCTTGGGTGCCAAATAGAGAAGGGGTGGAATTTTGGTAGTTAATAGTAATTATACACTTGACTAGATATTACAATCACCTATGAAACTAATCAATAGACTTGTCTATGGTAGTTTTTCCAGGGAGTTTTAATTGAGGAGGAAAAAATATATCCTAGATGGGTGTGGCATTATTCATGAGCTAGAATCCCAGACTGAATACAATGAGGCAAAGTTAGTCCAGCACCAGTGTTCATCTGTCTTCATTTGCTGACTGTGCATCCAGTGTGACCTCATCTTTTCAGCACCACAGCTGATTCTGCTACAGTGCCTTCCCCATGGCGATGGGCTGTATCTTCAAACCGTGAGCCAGTGTTAATCCTTCCTGCTGCTACAGTGCCGCCTTCCACATGGCGATGGACTGTGTCTTCAGACCATGAGCCAGTGTTAATCCTTTCTGCTGTGAGTTCTTTTCACCTGGTGTTTTGTCACTGTGATAAAAAGTAATTTATGCAGGCCTGCCCAAGGAAAGGTTTCCCTGGGCTGAATTTACCCAAACAAGCCCAGCCTTCTGTATACTGCTTTATAACATGATAGTCGGGAATATTGATGACAATAAAAGTTGTCTTTGGAGCATAGAGGAGGAGGAGTGGGTACAAAGTTCTATCCCTAGCAGAGGAGGTATTGGCATTTTCTTGGTGCTGGGAGAAGGAAAGTCAGTTTCCTTTAATGGTACGACACCTGATGTATTGACCACACCCTAAGGTAAGCCACACCCTGAGGAGCAGTTGGACAACATAAAATAGATTCAATAGGCCAACACACACACACACACACACACACACACACACACACACACACACACACAAGAGGGAAGAGGAGAATGAAGTTGGAATGAAACTAGCTCCCATAGGCTCATATATTTGAATGCTTGGTTCCCTTAACTACTAACAAAAGATTAGGAGGTGTGGCTTTGTTGAAGATGATGTGTCACAGTGGGTGAGATTTGAGGTTCCAAAAGCCCAAGTCATTCTGTTCCCAGTTCTCTGTCTCTGTCTCTTTCTCTTCCTCCTGCTGGAGGATGTCTTCCTGTATGCTGTGAATATATGTTGTTCCCACTGATTAATAAATAAGCTGCTTTGGCCTATGGCAAGGCAGCTTAGATACAGGCAGGAAAGGAGAGAGACAGGAAAGAGAAAGGCAGAGTCTGGTGAGACGCAAGCCAGTCGCCTAAGAAGCAGCATGTAATGGGATGCAGGTAAAGCCATGGAACGTGTGGCAAAACATAGATTAATAGAAATGGGTTAATTTAAGATATAAGAGCTAACTAAGAAGAAGCCTGCACACTTTGTGTGATTATTTTATAATAATTATTTTATAAAGCCTCTGAGTGATTATTTTATAAGTGGCTGTGGGACTGCGGGCTGGGTGGACTGCAGAAACCTTCCAATTAAAGCCTCCTGCTTCTGGATCAGATGTAAGTGCTCAGCTGCTATTTTAGCACTTCAGTACCATACCTGCCTGCCTGCTGCCAAGCTCCCCACTATGATGGTCATGGACTCAGTCTTTGAAATTTTAAGTCCCCAATAAACGCTTTCTTCTTCAAGTTGTCTTGGTCGTGGTGTTTTATCACAGTAATAACTAAGTAGCAAGTTACTAAGACATGTAAGAAGGTTGGGATGATCTGGGTGAGTTGGAAGATAGGCATGAATTAGATCAAGATAGGCTGCATGAAATTATTAAAGAATTAATAAAATATTGTTTTTAAAAAAGAAATTGTGCCTGGATTTTTTTTTTTGTAATGTTATGGTACTTCCTTTCATGTGTTCTTTATTAGAACTAAGCTATTTTGTAACAGGTTAAATGGGTTCTATTCCGTAAGTGTTTATCAATTCAAATTTAACACTGTTCCTAAAAGATTAGTGCAGTGTTTAAATCATCGATAGTGTTGTGTGTATCTATCCCTAAGAGAGGCTTGGGTTTACCACTTTGAATAAAAATGTGATTTTTTAAAAAATATGTTTGGCCAATGCATTCATTGGGAGCTAGGGAGAAAAATCTATTTCAGACGTCTACTTACTCATTACATCACATGAGTGAGAGCTTCATTTAGCCAAGTACTTCAGTAAAGAGGGAGCCCAAGGAGAAAGCTGAACCACCTGTCTTCTTTGGAGGGAAGCTGAGGCAAAGAAGACATAAACGGGCATCACATGTCTAGACGGTAAGGAAAGATGCCCCAGCGCACAAATGGTATTTGTCAGAACTTGGCCCAGACAGGGCTGAGACAGGAACTAGACAAAGGTCTGTTACAGATGTGTCTCCTAGTTTAAAAGGCCAGGCCTTGTCTTGAGAGGGTCTAATTGACCAGGGCACCCCAGAGCCCCTTAACGGGAGGCTTTCTTGTTTTATGCCTTCCCTCAGTTATCTTTTTTCCTGAAGGGCCTGGAAACCTTAACCATAAAACCAAACTAAAGGATCAATTGTTTTCAAGTAACAAAAGATGCTAATGCAGTTTTTATAGTGCAGCAGGTCTCGTTATGTTGGCAGAGACTGAGATTTCCTATTACAAACCAGAATTGCTCTCTGAAATTAGTAAATATGTAATTTAGAAGGACTCTATCTTTGAAATATATAAAATAAATGACCTATTTTATTGGATGATATTGTACATTGTGTGATCAAAAGAAGAGATGAATCCTTGTCTTGAAAGCAGCATCTTTAGAACAGTAGATCCCACATCTCTACCTTTTTAAACTTCAAAGAAAATCTGTTCTTTTAATTTCATTTTTCAACTCCTGCCTCAATTAAAAGCAGTAAGTGACTATGGAACACCAACTATATGCTCAGGAATCTGCTCACAGGAACATTAACAAGATTAGCCCGCCTTCATTTCTATGAGAGATGAGAAATTTGCTCAGAGAGGATACATCACAAGTTAAACAGACAACAGGGTGAAAGAAACCCAGCCGGGTGCTTGCATGGAGTTTTGTTGCTTCAGATAATATTAAAGAAGTTTTGAGAAGAATTGACATAGTAGATGGTACTGTAGAGAAAAGAATCCAGACCCTGAAAGGAGCAGCTACAGATCCAGCTTATTCAATGTCTAGCAATTAATGAACAGATTTTTCTTATAAAGATTATTCTGCTAAAGAAGCGTAGCAATAAAATGACTATAGTGGTATTTTATTTGTGCTGAAATGTGATTTTATTTGTATGTTAATAAATAAAGTTGCCTAGGGGTCAGAGCTATTAGCAAGCCATAGGGAAAGCCAGGGCGGTGGTGGTGCACGCCTTTAATTCCAGCACTTGGTAAGCAAAACTAGGTAGATCTCTGTGTGTTCAAGGATACTGCCGGCATTGGAGACACACGCTCCAAAATGTGTCTGGAGGTCTGTACAGACAGGCAGTGACGAGGCAGTCAGTAGTTGGGTTTACGACCAATGAGAAGGCAGAACAGAACTCTATTTAAAGGCGAACGCACAGGAAGTAATTCTTTTTCAGAGAGGTCTCTTGGCGGAAGAGGCTGGCTGGTGGGAAAACGGGTAAGGCTCTTAGCTCTGACCTCTTGGGCTTTCATCTTTACATTGGCTCTGTGTTTCTTATTTAATAAGACGGTTGGTTACATCTACAAATGACTCTTTGTTTGTTTGTTTGTTTTTGGAGACTGGGTTTCTCTTTGTAGCTTTGTGCCTTTCTAGGCTGGCCTTGAACTCACAGAGATCCACCTGCCTCTGCCTCCCGAGTGCTAGGATTAAAGGCGTGCACCACCACCGCCTGACAATAAAATGACTCTTAATGACATACTGTTATATACAGAGATCAGTGCCTGCTCAGTCTTCATCAGAGAAACGTCTAGAGGTAGATAGGAATTAGCACAGAGTCTCACAATTGGATATTGTGCAGAGAGCAGGAGAATTTGGAGCTCTCAGTCCTAAATGGGATATCTTCATCACCCCTACCCCCCAAGTTCAGAAATATATGCAGAAGAGGAGGCAGGAAAACAGTAACAGTCATAGGTCACAAATGACTCCAAGGAAACAATACCTTTCAGACACTATGGGACTGACGCATGGGTGCACTCACAAGACCTGAGCAGATTCAGGCTAGATGGGGTTCCAGCACTGAGATAAATAAGGAGACTTGGGTTCCCACTCCCAATCAAGAAGTATTTCCAATTGATATCTGCTGGTGAGAGGAAAATCAGTCTTCTCCAATGGAGTGTTATTGGGTGTATATCAGCCATACTCCAGGGCAGGCCTCATTCCCAGGAGTAGTTGCCAACACAAAATGAGCTCATTGGTATTTTTGTGAATTTGTTTTGTTTTGATTTGTTTGAGCCTTTCATTTTTTTATTTTTATTTTATTTATTTATTTATTTATTTATTTTGGTTTTTCGAGATAGGGTTTCTCTGTGTAGCTTTGAGCCTTTCCTGGAACTCACTTGGTAGCCCAGGCTGGCCTCGAACTCACAGAGATCTGCCTGGCTCTGCCTCCCGAGTGCTGGGATTAAAGGCGTGCGCCACCACCGCCCAGCAGCCTTTCATTTTTATCTTAATTCTTTTTTTGGGTTTTTTGTTTATTGGTTTGTTTTGATTTTCATTTTTTTGTTTGTTTGTTTTGAGAGAGAGTGCAAAAGAGAAAACATAAAGTTAGATGGGTAGAGAGGGGGAGCTTGGAAGTGTTGAGAGAGACGACAAATGATCAAAACACATTATGTGAGAACTTTTTAACTAAAGAAATAAAAAGTCTCGTTTGAAAAAGAAAAAAGGTTAGGGATTTTTGATGATTAGAGGAAGGTTAAGTTTTAATGTTTACACATTGGCAAGAGTGGGTTTAATATAACAGGGTATCTCTGCCTTTTCAGGTAGCAGATGGATTTCTTCAGAATGGACATGAGCTCATTTGTCATTTACATGTGTTTTACAGGGGCCTGGTCTTGCTTAGCACATATGGCTTCTCCCAGGCCTCTCCAGTTGAGTGACTTAGGTTCATTTCACATACAAGGCAACTGAAGCATAGATTGACTTCTTGTTTGCTTATAGTCATATATCAGAAAAGCAAAGTTGGTAATAAAAGCAAAAATTATACCTGTGATCCCACCTCTGAATGAAAACCTAAGTAATAATACACTTGACATATTTCTGCTTCTGCTTGTAGCCAAGTACCTGTCTCAGATTGATACTGAGAAAATAAATGTGAAACAGAAAGACAACCAATTAAATAAGTGGTTGGTAATCAATGAGACCTTAGATAAAAGAAACTACATGTAAATAAGTGACATGTTTGCCACAGCAGTTACCAATTCAAATATTTAATAATTAAAATCAGTGAGTGTAAAGGGTATCAGGAAGGGTAAGGCAGAGTTTTTGTTTTTAATCAATCAGGGCTCTGAGAATAAAATATCGGAATTTTTATGCCCCAAACTCGAGATGTGAATGGACAAGATCCCCTCTAATTAAGACAATATCACATAATGTCAGCTTAAATGATGAGTTAGGAGTTAAGAGTTGCTCTTTCAGAGGGCATGAGTTTGGTTCCCAGCACTCATGTTGGGCCCCTCACCACTACCTGCAACCTCCATTCAAGGAGGTTCCAGCACCCTCTTCTGTCCCCTGTGAGTCCTGCACACCATGAGGTACACACACAGACACATGCACATAAGTGAAAAGTAAAAATAAATTTTAGAAAAAATTCATATAATAAAAAATAAACCTAATAACTACTATTCATTGTACAGATTCTCTTCAAAAGATTCAATACTTTTAAAATGTATGCTTATATGGGTTATATTGTTAAAATAAAAAATAGTTGATGGTGAGTTATAACTGAAACACCTTTTAAAATCAATCTCCTAATACAATAAGCAAAAAGAAAAATGGAGAATTTAGTTCTCATCAAGAAACAAAGGTCCTTGAAAATTAGACCCATCTAAAAATTCCTTCTCAGTTTTAAGAACATACTAGGAATAAATCGGCCCTCACAATTTTAAAATTAAAGCAATGTAGCTAACATATGCTGTAATTCATTGCTAGATAAAAAATTAATCAATTAATTTTCATATACAATCTGGTATATGAAAAGAAAAACAAAAAAGGAACAGCTGTGGATGTATAGTATGAAATGATATAGATATTAGACACACCAAATGTGACTGTTTTCCTTTTCTTTCCTTTCTTCTTTTGTTCATTCCCTCCTCCTCCCTCTTCTCCTCCCTCCCCTCATAAACCCTAGCCTGATATTAAACTCATTCCTAAGTATATCTCTGGGACTGGAATCAAGGGTTCCACCACCACAACCAGTTTATAAGTTTGAGGTTCAAAACTAGGACCGCCTATATGCTATCAAAGGACTCTGCCAACTGAGCTAGATAGACAGAATGACTTTTAATATAATTATATTCATATTCTCAAAAAAGGTTAAAAAATTCTTTATATAGGAGGAATCTGTAAAATAGGATCAAAATAAATTCTAAAAATGAAAAATGTAATCATGGAAATTAAGTATTAAATGTTATAAATGCCAACCATGCTACAGGCAATAAACAATATAAATAAATACTGGATAGAAAAATCTTGAATATCTAAAATTTCAGTGATTATTTTACAAACAATCAGAAAAAATCTGTGTTATGCTCATAAAATCAGCAGTAATTTTTAATAGACAAAAACCAGTGTAATGAGTTTTTTAAGATTTTATTCTTATTTTTACTTATATGTACATGTGTGTTCTTGTGTATGAATTAGTATAGTGGAATGCATTGCCTGGGGAAGCCAAAAGAGGGCATCAGGTCATCTAGAGGTGAAGTTAGAGGCAGTTCTGAGTCACTTGAAGTGGGTGTGAGAGCCAAGCTTGGGTCTTCTACAAACAGAGCGCCTACTGAGGTCCTCTCAGTCCCTGCGATATGCTTTCAGAGTGCTGTACGTACTAGCAGTAAAACCTACAAGTCGGTAAGTAAAGTTCTCAGCTGCAGGCAAAATAACATCTCAGGAAAAGATGTACTAGCAAGCAATGATTGTTCTACTTAGAGTAAAGCAGAGTGTACTGTAACTAGGAATGGAAAATTAAAAGGTTGTGTGTAAGAGTAAATCTAAGTGGACATTGTCTGCAAATGTTGATTGACTGTGTGCAATATAAAATATTGCAGATTTAAAATACCTTCCAGAAACAGTGAAGACAGATGAGAGCTGAACTAAGGAAAACTCAGTAAGATGTTAATACTCATGGGCGGTGGCATATGTATTAATTAGAATATGTTGCATATGTATTAATTAGAAATAAGGAAAAAGAAAACCATAGAGTAATTAAGGAATATGTAGCTAACAAACCAATAGAAGGTAAGAAAAAAATTGAAAATATAAAAATTAATTTGAACCATACTTAGGAAAGTAGGGAACTGTACAATGCTAAAATTAAAGTCAAATCCTTCAGTACAAGTTCAAATGTAAGTTAACAGAATGATCCAACTAGAGCTCAAAGTTGTCAGTCAAGACTGGAAAAGAAAAGAAATGTAGATTACAAGATAATGAAATCATAGCCCTTAAATATAAAAATTACAAATGCTGGCCATCTATCATTCAACAGAAAACTGCTGTGGCTAAACTAATGTCTTATGAAAATACCTTTTAAAGAAGGAAGTGTTACCAGACACAGTGGGATTTCACAGTGGAGCTAATGGTCTCATGTGAAGACATTCCACCATAAATTCCTATGTACATTCCTTTTGGAGGGATTTTAGCGTTTGCTTTGAAATACTGATTTGGAAAACAGGCAAATTATAAAGTAAAGATTAATAACACATTTATGAGTCACATATATATGACCCAGCAGCAAATTTTATTACAGATAATCCTACATGGTATAAGTCTCATCAGCATCTATCTTATCTTTTTTATGTGACGTTTAGGCCTCCAAACTGTAAGATCAACAAACCTCTGTTGACTTCAAGGGAACCTACGTCAGGCATTTCCTTCACTAGCATGAAGCTGAGTGATGCGGGTATGCCTGAGAAATTCTCAGGAGTATGTTTAAAAAGAACTAAGGACCACGGGGTACGGTGCTTTCCCATTAGTTATCATATGGAGATGGCTTTTGAGGATATTATGTGACTGGCGTATATTTATGGTCATAGGATTGTAAGAATGATTTAGATAAAATTATATCAAGCATTTGAGAGTATGCATTTGAGGGAATGAATGGTCAAATGGTTAAAAGAGGAAATGGTGTTTTCCATTTAAAAACAGGACTTTTTGACACTTGACAGAGAGACATGAAAATTCATTTTTCTGTTACTAAATTGCTGGTTGAAGAAAAAGAATCATGTAGCTATTTTCTCTCGTGGGAGAAGGTGGGTTTGACAGCTGCAAGGAGGAGGTTAGTTCTTTGCTTGAGGCGAGTGGGAGGAAATGAAAACTCAGAGGTAGGTCGGAACATCTTTAAGGAGAAGGAGGATTTTGGCAAGTGGCTTAGATACAGTTCCAGATGGATTAGTTAGTGGGTGAAGAACAGTAGAAAAACAGATTGTAAAATGTGAAAATTCGGTTCACCAATTCATTGTGCAGTGTTAGACTAAGTAAAATGAAGATCACTAAAACCCTTTTATCTATAGAGGGAAGTAAGAGGGGCTGGTAGAAATACATCTCTAGTCCTATAGTAGTCCTCTAATTTCCTACAGGGCCTCTCTGGAGTTCCCTAAAATGCCGTGGTTATCATCAGACTGTCTATAGCTAAAATATAGGCTATCAAACCCATCATTTTAAATATCAGTTTGACATGCCATTGAATGGCAGGAAATGCTGAGAAACTGTAAAGCATTTTCTTCTCTTTTTACTTTGCATCATTGACTTTCTTCTAGTTTCAGACTTTTAGAGAAATTCAAAAGAACATAATAATTTGCCCAGAACCAATGTAGTCCAAGTTCCCTTAGAAATGGTGGACTGATGTGATATTCTAAGAGAAGAGGAAGAAGAGAGAAGGAGGGCAGAGGAAAGGGGAGGAGATGAAAGAGGAGCGGTGGTAGGGGTGAAGGAAGAAGAGAAGGAGGGGAGATGGAGGAGGGAGAGGAGGAGAAAGAGGAAAAGTCAGGGTGATTTCTTGCAGTGATGTCTTCTGTTGTAGTTTTCTTGAGACAGAGTCTTCCTCTGTAACCCAGGTATACCTGACGTTGTGATCTCTCTGTCTCCATCTCAGAGCACTGAGGTTACAGGGCTGGATCAGCATATGAGGTTTCAGAATTGTTTTGTTTTCCTGATAGAGGAAGTCTTTATATATCCCTTCTAAAATCCATGACTCTAAAGTCAAATTATAGTGAATACACGGCAAAACATGATAAGATCAATAAAGAGAGTGGATATAAGATGACAAACGCATGAAACATTTGGTTTATTTCCTAAGTTCCTTGAATGAGAAGAAAATCAATTTTCAAAGAACTATTTAATCTCAACAATATTAGAAAAATGAAAGCAAAGTGCCTTCAGGGCCTTCCAAGACTGACACACACAGAAAGTCTACAAAGGCCTGATGTTCAAGAGATCATCTATAACATAGTATCTGTACCGGTGAACTACAGATTAAAAGACACATTTTTTCAAAAACTATAAAGCAGTTACAATGAGGCTGACTACAGCATTGGGTGACACAAAGCCTTGAAGAAGAGTTACTGTACGCAATGGAGCAAAGTACCTGAGTGATAGCCTAAGGATCTGTTGAAATAATTAATCATAGATGTCAGAGGAATGGCTGCTGGTTGCATTCTACCCTATCTTCTTGGGTTAGCTTGGTAAGAGGAAGCAAAGGTATTTGGACAACATCCTTGGTTATAGTCATTCTTCAAAAAAATATGAAGACACAGTATTAAAAAAAACACACTATAATTAAATCTCATCCAGGCATGCTCATTCTCCCATGATCTCCTTTCCAAATTCCTATAATCAAGACCAGTTCTGATAAAATTTGAACAAGTGTTCTCAAATACAATGAGCAGAGGTCAATGAGTGATTAAATATGGAAGAAAACCCAATAATAAGTATGTCAGAAAATTTTCCCCAATGACAACTGGTATCTTGAATATTAATTCCAACACAGTCAAAAAATAAGATGAGTGAATAAATAAGTACAGACTGAAATATGGTAAAATGCAGAGCTCTTGTGTGGAAGAACACACAGACAAAAGTACTTGATAGAACACAGATCTGTCCAGACACCTTTTCAACAGCAGACTCAAATACAAGAAGCAATGTTTACCAAATTTAGGAAGTAGGATTGCATGTTTCACTTCACTTGTTTATTTTTAAACTTTTGAGAAAGTTTTAGAGATATCCTGGGACTCACCACTTAGGCCAGACTGTCCTTGAAGTCATGGCCTCCCTTCTGTCTGAGCACAGGATTAACAGGTAACCACCACCGTGCCCAGCTACAAGTTGAGGAAGACGAAATGGCTTAGTGTGTTAGACCGCGAAACACTTAGGAAAGCAGCTTCTCCAGGAGCAAAGCTTTGTGATTCACAGTCTCAGAGTAGCTAGTCCACAGCCACTTGGCTCCACTGTGTCCATGATGGTGCAGAGACACAACTTTTGGAAGAAAGCATGTGGGAAAGACAAGTTTTCTCCTCATGGTGACAGGAAACAAAGAAACTGTAACAAGAATAGGCCAGGTCAAGATACCATTCAAAGATGTCTGAGAAGACCTACTGCCTCCAACAAATTCTCAACTTTCACAGTTCCATACCTTCTATAGTTGGCTCATATTCTGGGTTGACTAGTGAATTTCTCCATTGATGAAGGCAAAGGCATTATGATCTGGTCACTTTCCTCATCTCTGAACACTGCTTGCATTGGGGACCTTCAATACACGAGCATTTGATCTACAAAAACTGTATCTGTTAGTGCTAGACTTTTTTTTTTTTTTTTTTTTAGTTTTTTCAAGACAGGGTTTCTCTGTGTAGCTTTGCACCTTTCCTGGAACTCGCTTTGGAGACCAGGCTGGCCTCCAACTCACAGAGATCCGCCTGCCTCTGCCTCCCAAGTGCTGGGATTAAAGGCATGCACCACCACCGCCCGGCTAGACTTTTTAAGTAGAGATCCATATAATAAAAAATAATTTCATTATCACACATAAAACATAAGGCTAGCTTTAAAATGACTTTAGGAAAAAGAAGGCAATTTAAGATGACAAAAGGCAGAAAAAGATAAAAAATCATTAGGAACACAATGTAAACAGAATGTACTGAGTATGATTGCAGGAAGAAGCCCAAACATATACTTTATAAAAATTAAAATATATAAATTATATCTATTAGAAATTCCCTATTGACTTTTCAAGTCACTCATTCACTGTGTAAGGTCTTAGGTTCTAGAATTTTTGATGAACTTTTAATTGCTTCTAGCTCTTCATTGAATTTCTAATTTTGTGCAGGTATTATTTTGTGACTTTATTAGTCTATCTGTTTGTCACCTCTTATCGCTCATTGAAGTTTTTTTAAAGACAATTTTGAATTTTTTTTCAGGCAGGTTTTGTATCTTTATTTCTTAAGTTAAACT
This sequence comes from Peromyscus nudipes, assembly GCA_902168325.1. Classification (NCBI taxonomy): domain Eukaryota; kingdom Metazoa; phylum Chordata; class Mammalia; order Rodentia; family Cricetidae; genus Peromyscus; species Peromyscus nudipes. Next base: position 7,858 of record CABHPH010136350.1, on the reverse strand, counting down.
TTTGGTGATTGATTTGTTCTATTGGTGGTGTTTTCTTCTCTGAATACTTAAGATCCCTGCAACCTTGCAATGGAGCCCCTGCACTTGTGGTAGGTGCATCCCCCTTAGTATTATCTTTGGCCTTTCACACATAGGCCTATCCACAAGTTGCTGCTGAGTTTCTTAGATGGCTATTTTTTATGCCAGGTAAGAGGGAGGGTGAGTTTAGAGCTTGATTTCACAGAGGAGCACCACACTGAGTCTGGCATAGCAGATTGGATCCTGGCTCCATAAGGATGAGCCTGAGTCTTGGCTGGGTCTGTCTCAGTGATCCTGGTGCTCGAATCTGTAGCGTAAAGCAGAACCTTGGGTCTTTACAGACCAAGGGCCAGTTTGACACCAGTGTTTGTTGTTCTAGACATGGCTGCTAGTCCACACAGCCAGGGTGAATATCTAGATCTATGGAGGCAGATATAGCAAAGTGATAAGCCAGGGACACATATCGCCAGTGGCATACCTGGTACTGTGGTGTGTTGGTTACCTGGTCATTGGGAACAGCTCTGGTCCTGAGTCCTTAGGAGACTCTGAGGGATCTAGAGGAATAACCTGCAGCCTTGAGACATAGAAGAAGATACTGAATCTTTTGTCCATGACAGTGGAACTGGGTTCTGGGCATATCTAGGTAGATCTGAAGCTGGAGTTCATAGGAGGCAGTATGATGTTAGGGTAGATCTGGAAGCTACAGTCTGGTGGAAACACACACAGACACACAGACACAGACACAGACACAGACACAGACACACACACACACACACACACACACAATGCACACAATGCACCACACCCATCTGACAAATACAACATAATCCTGTGAGGAAACAGATAATACTGATCTTGAGCATGGAGGTTTCCTTGTCTATCATTCTTCCAAACAAGAATGACAGCTGCTAGAAAAGCCATTTGGTGGATTTCCTTTGGTCTCTTGAAAATGATGTGCCTATTGGGACAGTCTGATAAGTCGTTTCCTGATGATCTTAGCACCACAGGTTTGTAAATATATTTCTTAGTAAACAGAAAGACAGAACTTTGATCATACTTGCTATGAACTGATATGAATTTGAAACCTTATAGTTCAGTGTTATAAATCAGAAGAAACTTGAAAAGGTCAAGCAAACTTTTAACATTCAGTCAAATAGATCCATTGCTTGTTCTGACTTGTTCTAATGAAGGGAACCACACTATGGATTAACAAAAACACATGTATTTATCTAGTGTCTTGTGATAAAAAACAAGATTATGCCTTTTCAGGTCTTCACTGATTTCATGTTGCCTGAGTTTGTTTCTCTCAGTTAGCTTCAAAGCTGAAGTAGTTTCTGACATGTGTAAGCTGACATTAGCCCTGCCTTCTCCCCTAATTTGACCAGAATAATTAGAAAGGCACATGTACTTGCTTCCAGTTTATACAAGTTCATCTAGTGAAATCCCTTGAGCTCCTCCAATTAAAAAACAAGTTTTTGAGTTAATATCCTTCAATTGTTAAAAACTTGCGTCACTGCGAGAGCTCAGTGAGACGTGAAGGTCCCAACACGCTGGCAGCTGATTGTAAGGGGATGTGATTGTTCCACATTTAGACTGGAAAGGGTTAGGAACTCCACTTCCCAAAGTGCTTAATGAATGAAAGGAAAATTGGACCCCTGAGCCAGAGTCAATGACCTAAGAGAGTGAAAATGTTCACAGGTTAACAAGGGCCGTGGTTCCTTGCCATAATTCCCAGCAGAGGAGAATGGCAAAGGGTCCACTCATCTTCTGCCTTGATATCATCCACAAACCCATTTTCTGCCTAAAGAAAATGCCTTGGCGGAGCTCTAGAAGCCCCTGGTGCTGATGGTCTTGAACTTTACACCTGCTCTCTGTTCTACTGGTTCATTGATTTAGATGTGTAGTCTGCTCTAGAAGTTCATTCTGACACATTTAATTTAAATGTAAAGAGACCTTGCTTATTATCCAACAGCATTTTATATATTCAGGATACATACCTCACTATGATAGGAGAGTCGGCTACTTACTTTCTTGTGACCTTGTAGGCGATTCATTGAAATGCAATTGAGTATGCCTAGTTTTTCTTCCATTTCAAACTTTTGTTTAAAAAATACTTGTTTCACTTCAATTTGAGGGAGGTTACATAGCTAACCCTGGCCAACACCCTGCTGATGTTTACAGATATAAAATGTTCAATTGGCTGTTATGAGTCATTCCTAGTGAGGAATCTTATCTTAACACCTGCTTTATCTTTAACATCCTTTTCAACTTCTTGTAGAAGGAAAACAATAGCGAAGAAGAAAAAAATTGGGACCACTCCAGTTTTGAAACACCTGCCTTAGAGATAAAGACTGTAATTTTAGGCACTTGCAATGCCTTTGGTTTGGACTGGAATTTGTTCTGCATGCTGTGAGCATCTGCTCTCTTTCTCAAGCACGTGCTTGGCCAGGGTCTGACTTCAGTCTAGTGAATTATAAGATCATCTCTGTTACCATGGGAAACCGTGGATCAGAAGGTCTCTGAAGATCTGGCTTCACAGTAAATGCCTTTTATGAGTTCAAGAAACATTACACCGTCGGCGGCAGGGAATCAGCCACTAATCCTTCATGATCTGATTCCAGTGTGATGCTGATAATCTCTGACTTACGGAGGGTATCCCAGGTTTATATGGCCACTGTGGACAAAATAGCCACTTTATTTTTTATTTTTTTAATTACAGACAGGAACTACACAGCTGGAAGCCAGAAGCACAAGATTTGCTTGGTCTATTAAGAAAATTCACAGTTAACTGAACAAAAAATATTTATTCTACCTCATTTATTTTTCTCTTGAGATGAAGACATATCCTACATTGATTTTTGCAAAGAAGTTATTCAAATGGTATAGGCTTGTTTTAAAAGTAAGTTAATTTGCTATACAAATGTCAACAATTCCTGAGTATTCATGCAATTCCTGTTATTATGCTGGTTGGCTATATTGCTTTTAAATAACATTCATGTCAAGCCTTAAGTGCCCTGATGTGAGGCAGACCTTGCTTGAAGTCTATTTAGGATAGCAGGCACCCAGGAGTAATCTAGAAGGAAATCGCACGGAAAGCATATGTGTAAAATTTAGCAGTGTCTGAGAGCTTGCTCAGGTAGAATGAGTTCACCATGATGCAAAAGGCCTGTAGTCCTGAAAATAAATCATTCTGGAAACAAGTAAATGAAAAAGCAAAGAATCGATGTCAGGGTCACTCTGTGCTTTGCTCTGTAGCATGGCACTGATACAGTTTGATGAGAATGAGGGACAGGCAGAGGGATCAAAAGTACCCACCCCACCGAGGGAGGTGTGGCTTTCAGTAACCAGCTGTAAGGTTAGTTTAAAAAAGAAATACTTATTTTTGCCCTCGTTGGGTTGACTTGGTAGACTGAGGCACTGTGGCATAGCAACATCACACCCATGCACACGTACTCCCAGTTACTTGGGAATTCTTGCAGCAACACTGGAGACTCAGTTCACAATACCTGAACTTCTGGTCCTTTTTTTCAACAATGTTTATATGCACATATGTAAATATAATTATTTTCAATTTAATTTTTGGGTTTCTATATATAATGGATTTTTAAATACTGTTTTTATGTATTTAAACCTAGCTAAAGTTGTCTTTTGATATAAAGGTGTTTGAGAGAGTAAGGTACTTTAAAAATTGAGATCTTCATGGTCATAACATCTGAAAGTAGACATATTTCATATTTTTCTTTCCCAGTTGATATCAACCATGTCTTGAAATACTCTAGTTCAGCTCCGAATAGAACGGCTTCGTGTTGTTTTCATTTAAGGAGGAAAACATTTAGTGTTTCCTGACCAAGTATGTTATATTTAGGTAGATTAATTATATTACATTGTCAAAAGTTCCTTTTGTCTCTAATTTTGGGGTTTGTATAAAAGTTGTGTTGGGACTGGAGAGATGCTCAGTGGTTAAGAACACTGCCTGCTCTTCAGAGATCTTGTGTTCTGCTCCCAGCAACCACATGGGGTCTGATCTCCTCTTCTGGCATGAAGGCGCACATGCAGATGGAGTATTCATGTACATAGAATAAATAAGTACATCTTCAAGAAAGTTGTGCATTTTATCAAATGCTTTCCCTGTAACCATTGAGATATTTGTGTATTTTTTATGATTTACCATTTATACACAAATTTGACTGGTTTTCAAATGAAATGGTCCTTCCACACAGGCTGAATCCCACTGGCTACGCTGCATACTCATCTTTATAACTGCTGGATTCTTTCTGCTGTATTGGTTTATGAGTTTTGTTAGTGTTGTTCTGTTTTGCTTTACGTGAAATTCATATTAATGAATTTCAAAAGAAATGTTCTCAGGACGTACATTTTCTTCATGTGTATGATTTGAGCTCTTTGTAAATGCATGGATTTTTAAAACTTTCTAACGTATTTTTGTGCTGGAGAGCAGCTCACAGGTACTAGAGAACTCTATGTACTGGGTTGCTGCTGGACTCGAGGTTCAACAGGTCTTTGCAACATCTAGCTGTCTTTAATATTGTTTAAATCTCCTCTCTGCTTGGAGTCTTCATATTAATATTCCCTGTTCCAGAGAGTGTTACAGCCTTTGTAAATGTTGAATAACTTATTATTTTTTCAGTTTTATCACTCTTTGTTCATATATCTCAGGTCTTTCTTCTTTTTTGTTTGTTTTTTGAGACAGGGCTTCTCTGTGTAGCCCTGACTATCTTGGAACTTGCTTTATAGACTAGGCTGGCCTCGAACACACAGAGATCCACCTGCCTCTGCCGCCAAAGTACTGATTAAAGGTGTGTGCCGCCATCGCCCCTCAGGTCTTTGTTCTTTAAAAAGCACCTGTTTATAAGTGATTTAGCATAAGAAAAATAGACTTTCATTGATGTGTTTTGTTCTGTTTACTAGCAATTTCAGTTTTAAACCGTATTTTGCTGAAGTCTCTTCTGCCCACTTGAGCTCTATGGTGGGCACGCTTGCGTAGGATGTCCTCTCCCTTCTCTTTACTCCGGGAGTATTCTTATCCGTAGTATGCAGTCTGTGTGCCTCATAGAAACTTTTTCTTGGACGAGTTTGAAAATTTATCCTACTAATCTATGTTTTTTATTTGTTATAATAAATATAGTTAAATTTAATATAATTATCAATGGGTTAGTATTTATATTTTTATTGTTTAATTTGTTTCCATGTTTCCAGTGTTTTCTTGTATTTTTGGTTGTTATTGTTACTCCATTTTTCTATGACTGATTTATTTCATGTTAAGTAGTTAATTTCTAGTATAATATTTTACTACTTCTCTGAGAGACTGTCTTTTGTATGAAAACTAACATCATTCATAATGTAGCTTAGGTTAATACCAGCATAATGCAAATGATCACTTCCAATACAGCTCTGTCTCCTCTGTGCACCACGATTGTCCTGTATATCACAATGTTCAGATGTGATGCTCTTGACAAGAATATTTTATAATTACTGGTGTGCGCCCTTTGCTTTAATACTGTATAGGAGATTTACAAAGGAGAGTGTTTATACAGCCCCTTCTCTTTGCCTGTGCAGTGTTCGCTCTTGTAGGCAGGTCTGAGAATGATAACGTTTCTTAGTTTTGGAATAGAGACTGTTTTAGTTTCTCCTTTTTTTTTTTCAAAAGATGCTTTTGTTAGATAGACTTTTTTTCCTGCCTAATTGTGTTTTTCTTTTGTTACTTAGAAAATGCCATACCACTGCTTTCCAGTCTCCATGGTTTCTGATGAAAGTGAACTATTAATCACATTGGCATTTCCCTGTGTGATGATTCATTTTCCTCATGTGGATTTTATAGTTCCTCTTCTGAGTGCTTGATTATTATGTATCTACATGTGTCTCTCTTTGAGTTTATACTACTGGGTCAAGCCCTTCATGGATTGGCAGGCATTTTATAGTTGTACTTTCGTCTTTACTTCCTGTCTACAAAGAGCCTCAGAGCAAGTAAAGGGAAAAAAGACTAGTGCCCTGGATGTGGACACGGCCCTCTAAATTGCCAGGAATATGTGGAATTTGTCAAATCACCCTGGACTTTTTCCACTTCAAGATTCTTTGAAGGTTTTGTCAGCCTGTGTTAGTTCACTCACATCTACATCTACAACATGCAAGTGTTCAGTAAGAATATGCCACTGATTGTTTCCAAGAAACCACATCACCTACATGGTGGGATGAAGGGGGCTGTTTCATATGTGAATAAGGAAAGGATCTTCAAATACAGATGTTGTCCTGGATTATCTTCGTGGTCATAATTTAATTATAGGAGTCTTTATAAGTACAAAAATAGGCACAAGATTGAGAGTGGAGGACTATTGTCATAGTATTTTCGTAAGGTCAAGAAAATGCAAGAAACTGAGGTCATACTTAGGAGCTCCCAGAATTCTCTAATATGACAGTTTTTAGGGAATAGTTGATTGGAGGTGTTCAAACCAATTCTGCTTGGTGCATGAGCTTGGAGCTATTAATTATCACAACCTCCATAGTTCCTGGATTGTAGATTTCTAGGCTGCCATGAAAAGGAGGCGGCAGAGACAGTGTCATAGACTTTTGTTTTTATTGAAATTTAACTATGTTTCTGAAGTAAAATTTATCTTAATGTCATTGAAAATATTTTTTTCAATTTTCAGTTTTCTGTCAAAGTTAATTTTAATGATCTCTTAAGTACAGACACCCACAATGTAGGCTTAAGCATTTTGAATAATACACCTAGCTTCACAAACTTCACAAAAAAATGACCTTACAGCAGATGGAAAAACTTAAGGTGACAGATATAGAAAATTTGGCAATAATAAAATGTTGTAGAATATGATTTTAACCAGGCAAAGCTGTGTTACATTTGTTTATGCTGCAGAATATTACTTTAACTGTGTAAAGGTGTGTTACTTTTGTTCATGCTGCATTTGTTTAGTTATGTAAAGATGTGTTGCATTTGTTTCACCTTGCCTGCCTAAGGCACCTGATTGGTCTAATAAAAAGCTGAATGGCCAATAGGTGGGAGATGGATAGGCTGTGCTGCCAGGCAGAGAGAATAAATAGGAGGAGAAATATAGACTCATGAGGGAAGAACGAGAGAAGAAGTGGAGAGAATGAGGGACAGGCCAGGGCCCAGAAGCCAGGCAGACGCCAGCCAGCCTGACATAGAGAAGCAGTGAAAGTAAGACATATAGAAGAAAGGTAAAAAGCCCCAAGGCAAAAGGTAGATAAAGAGAAACAGGTTAATTTATGTTAAAAGAGCTAGCCAGAAAAGAGCTAAGATAAAGCCAAGCATTCAAAACCAATAAGAAGTCTCTATGTCATGATCTGGGAGCTAGTTGGCCCCCCAAAGAAAAAGCCTGGTGAAATAAAATTTATTCTGAATATATACAACAATAAAAGATAACTCAAAATCAAGCACATAATGAATCCAAGGTGTTTCTGTCAGGCCTCCTGCGGTATATCACAGGACTTCACCACAGCTGTGGGTTCAAACATACAGTTGTGACCTTTACAGGTCTATGTTATCATATCACACAGCACCAAGGAACCCTGCTTGAAATACTTTGGCTCAGACTTGAAAAGTTGAATGTCATAAATTGTTGTTTTATTGTCCACACACAGTGTTTTGCTCTTATACACACATGATATTATAACTATAAAAAGCAGAGTTTTAGTGTTTTCTGACACTCATTTCTTTGCATATATTAAATTAGCTTATATTTGGGTGGTCTTGTATTTGAATATTTGCTTTTAAAAAATTTCTGTTTGACTTGCTGGCATGGGTTCATTGGTTTCACGCGCGCGCGCACACACACACACACACACACAC
>CABHPH010136349.1:0-20880 GCA_902168325.1 Peromyscus nudipes | reverse complement strand
TTCTTTTGGCTATCCTGGGTTCTCTGTTTTTCCATATGAAGTTGAATTGTTCTTTCCAGGTCTGTGAAGAATTGTGTTGGGATTTTGATGAGGATCGTATTGAATCTGTAGATTGCTTTTGGTAAGTTTGGCATTTTTACTATGTTATTCTGACCTATCCATGAACATGACAGATCTTTCCATTTTCTGATATCTTCTTTCAATTTCTTTCTTCAGGGACTTAAAGTTCTTGTCATACAGAATTCTCTGTTTAGCGCTGTAACCCATTTTTTAATTGGATTATTTGGTATTTTGATATCTAATTTCTTGAATTCTTTATATATTTTGGAGATCAGCCCTCTATCAGATGTGGGATTGGTAAAGACCTTTTTCCATTCTGTAGGCTGTTGTTTTGTCTTATTGACTGTGTCCTTTGCCTTACAGAAGCTTCTCAGTTTCAGGAGGTCTCATTTATTAATTGAGGTTCTTAGTGTCTGTGCTGTTGGTGCTATATTTAAGAACTGGTCTCCTGTGCCAAGGCATTCAAGACTTCCTACTTCCTCTTCTATCAAGTTCAGTGTAACTGGATTTATGTTGAGGTTATTGATCCACTTGGATTTGAGTTTTATGCATGGTGATAGATATGGATCTATTTGTAATCTTCTACATGTTAACATCCAGTTATGCCAGAACCATTTGTTGAAGATGCTTTCTTTTTTCCATGGTACATTTTTGGTTTGTTTGTCAAAAACCAGGTGTTCATAGGTGTATGGATTAATGTCAGGGTCTTCAATTCGATTCCATTGGTCCACATGTCGGTCTTTATGTCAGTACCAAGCTGTTTTTGTTACTACGGCTCTATGGTAGATCTTGAGGTCAGGGATTGTGATGCCTCCCAAGGTTGCTTTATTGTACAGGTTTCTTTTAGCTATCCTGGATTTTTTTTTCTATATGAAGTTGAGTATTGTTCTTTCCAAGTCTGTGAAGAATTGTATTGGGATTTTGATGGGGATTGCATTGAATCTGTAGATTGCTTTTGATAAGATTGCCATTTTTAACTATGTTAATCCTACCTATCCATGAGCATGGGAGATCTTTCCATTTTCTGATATCTTCTTCAATTTCCTTCTTCAGAGATTTAAAGTTCTTATCATACAGGTCTTTCACTTGCTTAGTTAGCATTACCTTAAGGTATTTTGTATTATCTGTGGCTATTGTAAAGGGTGATATTTCTCTGATTTCTTTCTCAGCCCATTTGTCATTTGTATATAGGAGGGCTACTGATTTTTTTGATTTAATCTTGTATCCTGCCATATTACTGAAGGAGTTTATCAGCTGTAGAATTCCCTGATAGAATTTTGGGGTCACTTATGTATACTCTCATATTATCTGCAAATAGTGAAAATTTGACTTCTTCCTTCCAATTTCTATATTTTTGATCTCCTTTTGTTGCCTTACTGCTCTAGCTAGAACAATAAAGTAAAAAGTACTATATTGAATAAATATGGGGAGAGTGAACAGCCTTGTCTTGTTCCTGATTTTAGTGGAATTGCTTCGAGTTTCTCTTCATTTAATTTGATGTTGGCTGTCTGCTTGCTGTAAATTGCCTTTATTATGTTTGGGTATGTTCCTTGTATTCCTGATCTCTCTAGAACCTTTATCATGAAGGGGTGTTGGATTTTGTCAAAGGCTTTTTCAGCACCAAATGAGATGGTAATGTGTTTTTTTTTCTTTCAGTTTGTTTATATGGTGTATTACATTGACAGATTTTTGTATGTTGAACCATCCTTGCATTCCTGGGATGAAGCCTACTTGGTCATGATGGATAATTTTTGATGTGTTCTTGGATTTGGTTTGCCAATATTTTATTGAGTATTTTTGCATCAATGTTCATGAGGGAGATTGGTTTGTAATTCTCTTTCTTTGTTGCATCTTTGTGTGGTTGGGGTATCAGGATAACTGTAGCCTCATAAAGAGAGTTTGGTAATGTTCCTTCTGTTTCTATTATGTGGAACAATTTGAAGAGTATAGGAATTAGCTCTTTTTTGAAAATCTGGGAGAATTCTGCACTGAAACCATCTGGTCTTGGGCTTTGTTTGTTTCTTTGTTTGTTTGTTTTGTTTTTGGTTGGAAGACTTTTAATGACCGTTTCTATTTCCTTAGGGGCTATTGGTCTATTTAAATAGTTTATCTGGTCTTGATTTAACGTTGGCATGTGATACTATCCAGAAAATCATCCATTTCTTTCAGATTTTCCAATTTTGTGGAGTACAGGTTTTTGAAATATGACCTGATGATTCTCTGGATTTCCTCATTGCCTGTTGTTAAGTCTCTCCCTTTTCATTTTTGATTTTGTGAATTTGGATTTCCTCTCTCTGCCTGTTGGTTAGTCTGGATAAGGGCTTGTCTATTTGTTGATTTTCTCAAAGAACCAACTCTTTGTTTCATTGATTCTTTGCATTGTTTTCTTTGTTTCTATTTTATTGATTTCAGCTCTCACTTTGATTATTTCCTGGTGTCTATTCCTCCTGGGTGAGTTTGTTTCTTTTTGTTCTAGAGCTTTCAGGTGTGCTGTTAAGTCACTAGTGTGAGATTTCTCCAACTTCTTTATGTGGGCATTTAGTGCTATGAATTTTCCTCTTAGCACTGCTTTCATAGTGTCCCATAAGTTTGGGTATGTTGTACTTTCATTTTCATTGAATTCTAGGAAATCTTTAATTTCTTTATTTCTTCTTTGACCCATTGGGGATTCAGTTGAGCATTGTTCAGTTTCTATGAGATTGTTGGCTTTCTGTAATTTTTGTTGTTGCTGAAATCTAACTTTAAGCCGTGGTGGTCTGATAAAATACAGGAGGTTATTCCAATTTTTTTTGTATCTGTTGAGATTTGCTTTGTGACCAAGCATGTGGTCGATTTTGGAGAAGGTTCCTTGGGGGTGCTGAGAAGAAAGTATATTCTTTTTTGTTAGGGTGGAATATTCTGTAGATATCTATTAAGTCCATTTTAGTCATAACATCTGTTATTTCCCTTATTTCTCTGTTAAGTTTCTGTCTGGCAGACCTGTCCATTAGTGAGAGTGGGGTGTTGAAGTCTCCCACTACTAGTTTATGGTGTTTGATGTGTGATTTAAGCTTTAGTAATGCTTCTTTTACAAATGTGAGTGTCCTTGTATTTGGGGCATAAATGTTCAGAATTGAGACTTCATCTTGGTGGATTTTCCCTATGATAAATATTTAATGTCCTTCCTGATCTCTTTCAACTGATTTTAGTTTGAAGTCTATTTTATTAGATATTAGAATAGCTATACTAACTTACTTTTTACATCCATTTCATTGGAAAGCCTTTTCCCAGCCTTTTACTCTGAAGTAGTGTCCGTCTTTGAAGTTGAAGTGTGTTTCTTGTATGCAGTAGTAGGATGGATCTTATTTTTGTGTCCATTCTGTTAGCCTGTGTCTTTTTATAGATGAATTGAGACCATTGATATTAATGGATATTAATGACCAGAGATTTTTAATTCCTATAATTTTTTGGTGGTAGTATTGTGTATTTCCCTTATTTGGTATTTGTTGGTGTTGGATATCCATTGCCTGTGTTTTCATAGCTTCCTTAGGTTGAATTTTTCCTTCTAGTGCTTTCTGTAGGGCTGGATTTATGGATAGGTATTGTTTAAATTTGGTTTTATCATGGAACATTTTGTTTACTCAGTCTATGGCGATTGAGAGTTTTGCTGGGTATAATAGCCTGGGTTGGTATCCATGGTCTCTTGGTGTCTGCATAATGTCTGTTCAGGTCCTTCTGGCTTTCAGAGTCTCCACTGAGAAGTCAGGTGTTATTCTTATGAGTCTGCCTTTATATGTTACTTGGCCTTTTTCCTTTGCAGCTTTTAACATATTTTTTTAAATTCTGTATGTTTAGTGGTTTGATTATTATGTGGTGAGGGGACTTTTTTTTGGATCCAATCTATTTGGTGTTTTGTAAGCTTCTTGTATCTTCATTGGCACTTCCTTCTTTAAGTTAGCAAGGTTTTCTTCTATGATTTTGTTGAATATATTTTCTGTGCCTTTGAGTTGATATTCTCCTTCTTCTATCCCTATTATTCTTCGGTTTTTTCTTTTCATGGTGTCCCAGATTTCCTGGACATTTTGTGTCATGATTTTCTTGGCTTTAGTGTTTTCTTTGACTGATAAATCTATTTCCTGTATTGTATCTTCAACACCAGAGATTCTCTCTTCCATCTCTTGCATTCTGTTGGTTATGCTTGCATCTGTGTTTCCTGTTCGTTTACTCAGATTTCCCATTTCTAGCATTCCCTCAGTTTGCATCTTTTTTCTTACCTCTATTTTAGTTTTAAAATTTTGAACTGTTTTCTTCATCTATTTAATTGCTTTTCCTTGGCTTTTCTTTAAGGAATTTGTTGATTTCTTTGGATATTTTGTTTGCCTTTTCCTTGATTTCTTTAAGGGAATTTTTCATTTCCTCTTTATATGCCTCTATCATCCTTAAAGTCATTTTTAAGCTTGATTTCTTCTGTGTTGGGATGTTCAGGTCCAGCTTTTAGTCTAATTAGTGTTAGTGGGCTCTGTCTCTGGGAGCAGCTATTCCCAATTGGTGCAGTGTGGGCTTATGGCTTTGGCGGTCACTGGTGCCACAGGGGATGATTGGTTTGATGAGTGAGGTTGGGAAAGAATCTGCTGCTCAGTCTCTTAGGTTGCACTGGCTGGGGGTCAAGATGAGGTGTAGATGAATTTCTAAATGGTGTTATTAAATAAAAAACACAGAGCCATATATAGGAGTGAGAACCTGAGAGATCAGGGAAATAGGGAAAGCCATAGCCAACCTCACCTCACCAACTCTGCAGCTTCCAAATGTCCTTGTAAGTGTCTTGTATCTTCATAGGTATTTCCTTCTTCAGATTGGGAAAGTTTTTTTCCATGATTTTATTGAATATATTTTCTGTACCTTTGAGTTGGTATTCTTCTCCTTCTTCTATCCCTATTATTCTTAGTTTTGGTCTTTTCATGGTGTCCCAGATTTCCTGGACGTTTTGTGTTATGACTTTCTTGGCTTTAGTGTTTTGACTGACAAATCTATTTCCTCTATCATATCTTCAATGCCAGAAATTCCCTCTCTCATCTCTTGCATTCTGCTGGTTATGTTTGCATCTGTAGTTCCTGTCACTCAGATTTTCCATTTCCATCATTCCCTCAGTTTGTGTCTTCTTTATTGCCTCTATTTTTATTTTCAAGTCTTGAACTATTTCCTTCACATGTTTGATAGCTTTTTCTTGGTTTTCTTGACTTTCTTTAAGGGATTTATTAATTTTTTTTTTTGGTTTTTCGAGACAGGGTTTCTCTGTGTAGCTTTGCACCTTTCCTGGAACTCACTCTGTAGTCCAGGCTGGCCTCGAACTTACAGAGATCTGCCTGCCTCTGCCTCTCGAGTGCTGGGATTAAAGGCATGTGCCACCACACCCTGGCTTTTACTCGATTTCTTTAAAGGAATTTTTCACTTCCTATTTAAAGGCCTCTAATATCTGTAAAATGTCATTTTTAAGGTCGTTTTCTTCTGCTTCTTCTACGTTGGGATGTTCAGGTCTTGCTGTAGTAGAACTGCTAGGTTCTAGTGGTGCTACATTGCTCTTTATGTTGTTGAATTTATTCTTCCACTGGTGTCTACCCATCTCTTCCTCCAGTCAGTGCAAATGGTGTCTGTGTCTCAGGGAACCACTTTTGGTGCAATCAGAGCTGGCTGAATCTTTGTCTCAGGGAGCATCTGTGGTCTCAGGGGATGACTGAGTTTGGAAGATGGAGTGGAGCTTGTAGATTACAGGGTCCAGTGGGTGGTGGTGGTGGTCAGCTCTGCCTGCAAGAGCCTTGCCTGCTGGCCTATAACTCGAGCTGCAATGGGTGAAGGTCAAGGTCAATGATTTTCTAGCTCTATACCATTCCTTAGGCTCCTGATGAGCCAAACTCAGTCTATTTTTCTTCTTTTTAATGGTTTTATTCATTTTTGAGAATTTTAAATAATGAACTTTTACTATATTCTTTCCTGTTTTCCAACTCCTTCTTAGCTCCTTTTGCATCTCCCTACCTTGTAGACTAATACCTGGCTCCCCTGAGTTTTTTATTAATAAAACCTTTAGAAATTCATCCTATACTACCTACCCAACTTTATATATTTTCTCTATCTTAAAGAAAGATCCAAAGAGGTCCTATGGGAACTTTAAACAACGAAGCCTGTTTCAAAGGGCATAGTATAGATCTCTCTCCTCAAAGTGACCACAAAGCTCTAATGATGAAAATAATGTCTATGCAACTCATTGAGCCTGGAGGAGTCAAAATGATGCTTACACAAAGCCTTCATTCTTACATGTTAGCAACTTTGTTACCGAAAGGTACTTTGCACACTTCCAAAGGAGAGACATAAACATCATCCCAGCTACAAACCTTTCATCTACAATGATGTACTATCTGCAAGATATGCTAGTGCACTGGTGGCACAAAGCTTATGGGAGTAACCATCCAATATCTGATTTGATTAAAGACCCACTCCATGATGTGGAACCCATACCCAGTGCTGCTTGAATGACCAAGTACCTGAGACCAGCCCAGGGATCCAGGGGAAAATCTAATACTACTCTTCTACAAAAGAGACAAAGCAACAATAAAATAGCTCCAATTGCATTCTGCTATCCTTATAGATTAGTCCCTTCTCAGCCACCATCTTAGAAGCTTCCTCCTGCAGCCAATGGGAAGAAATACAGAGAGACCCACAACCAAATAATACGCAGAGAGTGAGAGACCTTGGAATACTCAGGCCCAGATGGGGTATCTTCATCAAATCCCTTCCCTCATGGCTCAGGGAACCCCGTGGAAGAGGAAGCAGAAAGAGTGTAAGAAGCAGAGGGGATGGTAGTAACCAAGGAAACAAGGCCTTCTAAACACAGCAGGATCAACACTCATAGGAATTAAGAGACTCAGGCAGCACAGGTTTGCATTATTTGAAGTCCTATAGCTGGAAGAAGAAGCAGATACATGCCCCTAACCCTAAAGCTATGTGCAACTGATAACCACTTGTAAATAAAAATTTAGCTTTCTTCAAGTCTCACTGGGGCAGACGATGTTCCCATGGCCAACAGAACACTAACTGAAGTGGATCTTTGGAGGTTCCTTGTTTCATAATGTCATGTCAGAGCTTTTTAATTTTTTAATTTTTTATTCTTTTACTTTACATATTTGTTACCCTACAGATTTTGCATATATTTTTTACTGCTTCAGGTTTGTGTTTTAATGAAATTCCTGAGTGTTTGAACAAGTGTGTCCGTGTCTATATCTATTTCTTGTGACTTTTTTTGAGTTCTTTTCCTTCTGTTTGTTTGTGTTGTACTATTTTGATTGGTTTGTGTTTGTTTTATGTTCTTATATAATATTTTATTATTACTCCTTTGATGCCTGTTTTCTAAAGAGAGACACAAAAGGAGGTGGATCCAGATGGGAGGGCAATTCAGGAGGTGCTGGCAGGAGTGGGGAGCGTGAGGAAACTGTAATCAGAATATAATTTATGAGAAATAAAATCTATTTTTCAGAACAAAGCAACAATAAAAAGTACAAAAAAACATGGAGTCCATTTTGTGCTTACAGCTACTCCTAAAAATAAGGCATGTCCTGAGGTGTGGTTGATATCCAGTGTTGTTCTATTGAAAAAAAAAAATGATTTTCTGTTTCCGAGGAGGTTCAACTGCAAAATAGGTTTTTGGCTAGGGGTTCGACATTGTGCTCACTTTTTCTTCTCTGTGCTTGGATTTTGTCTAGCTTAAGTTGTGCAGGTCTTGTGAATGCCTTGACAGTTTGTGTGACTTTGTATGTGTATCTCTTCTGTCTGAAAAACCCCATTTTCTTGAAGTCATCTACCACCTCAAGCTCTTACAGTCTTCCAATTCCTCTTCAGCACAGCTACCTGAGCACTGGGAGAAGGGGTGTGATAAAGCCATTTCAGTTAGGGCTTAGTGTTCCAAAGTCTCTCCCTCTCTGTACATTGCCCAGGTGTGAGTTTCTGCAGTAATTACCATTTCCTGCAAGAAAAAGCTTCTATGATAAGAGTTGAATGATTCATTCATTTATGCTATAGATTATGTTATTATGAGTCATTTTATTGCTATATTCATTTAGTAGAATAATAGTAACAGGTTTCCCTAGGCCTATGCCCTATCTAGTGTCAGGTTCTTGGCCACATTTACTGTGTCAGGTATGAGATCCACTTGAATTTTTGAAATTAAAAATTTTTTGTGACTTTCATATGTCAGACTTTTTTTTAACACCTCTTCCACCTTTCCCTGCAACCTTCCAACTGCCCTTGTTCCCCCACCCTGCACCCCTACCCTGCACCAAGATACTTGTATGCAAGTTTCAAAGATATACTATGAAGGATTAAAAATATATAAACATAAATGACTAATAAAAATAAATAGTATTATCTTCACAGTCAGTCTTTCCTAGACAAGGGAGGACTGTAGCAGGCTTTCTTGGACTATCAGTCCCTAAAATCATGACACGGAGACTCATTAATTATGAATGCTTGGACTTAATTTAGTCTTGTCCCACTAACTGTTATGACTTATATCAACCTGTTTCTCTTCATCTATGTTTTGTCACGGGTTTTTTTTTTTTAACCTTTCTTTCATTCTGTGAGTCCTACTTTCCTGCTTCCTCTGCATCACCTCACTGGCTAGCAGCTGTTTGGTTGGCTGGCCCGGGAGCATCACCTTCATTTTTTCCTCTCCCCTAGTTCTCTCTTGTGCCTAGGTTCCTCCTCCTACCTATTCGCTCTGCCTGCCAGTCCCAACTATTTCTCTACTGCCTAGCTATTGGTCATTCTGCTTTGATCAATGAGGAATCTTAGGGAGTCAAGAGAGAAAACAAATTCAACACATCTTTACAGTTACACAAATGCTGCATAAATGAATATAACATATCTTTGCCTAGTTAAACAAATATTCCACAACAAGGGCCTACTCTCTGTGTTTCATCAGGATACTGCACTCTGCTCTATAATAAACCTCACTTCTCTCCATGGCCCTTCCCTAATATGATTGAGGTAAGGAATGCTGGAAATATCTGGACTTCAAACTCTCTTACTCCACCTCTGCTGAGGTCTCCATATCAGTGCATGCTAAAATCTGCAGGTACAAGCCAAAGGAGTGCTCCAGGTTCCATGACCTGTCCACATTCTTCCCAGAATTCCGAAGAATTTCTTGCTCCATTGGTCAATACTACAGCACATTATGTGATGGTATGTGGCATGGACTTCCCAACTTTTGGGGCTTATACACTCTTTCTAGACATATGTATTTGTGCTACTGAGATATTTTCCTGTGCTGGTGGACATTTAGTGTTTCTCTGGTATCTTAGAGTGGGAGTACAGATTTTTGTATACCTTTGCTCAAAGAATGGCCCTCATTGGGAAATGTTCTTTCTTCAACCTTTTGTTTATTCATTCATTTGCTGATACACATTTGAGCACATGTCCTTTTTAAAGTATTGTTGAATCTTATTTGCAAGTATCATATTGAAAATTTTGTGTGTAGTTCATCAAAGAAATTTGCTCATACCGCTTGTTGCTGTTATTGTTATGACCTTATATGAATTTAAAATCAGGTTAAATTTGGGTTTTTAGAATAAGCTTCAGAATTTTCTCTCCATTTTCCCCCCATGATCATTTTGGGAAACATCGATGTTATTTGTTTTTGAAAGACCTTGAAGACCTCAGGGCTGGATCCATCTGGTCCTGGTTTGTCCCATTAGCTTGAATTTTGTTACTGCCTCAGTATTATATCCATCTGGGTATTTCTTAAAAAATATCTTGCTCATTCAAAATTAGTAGTACCATAGTGTGCAGACTTAGTTACTTTCCTAACTTATCGGAGTATATGTTTTCCAAACATCTAGCAATCCTCTGGATTTCAGTGCTTGTGTTGTAATGTCACCTTTATTTTTCTAATTTTATTAATTTATCCCTTATATCCATTTTTTGTGGTTTTTTCCTACTGAGGTTTTATTAAAACTTTTCATCCCTCAATTAAGCAGTCTTCATTTTATTGTCTTTTGTATTGTTCTTTTCATTAATTTCAACTCCTTATTTCTCTCATTTTATGAATTTGGTGTTTATCTTGTTCTTGTTCTTTTCTACCGACTTGACACATGTCATTAGGTTATCACAGGATTTATAAGCACATCATTCTATCATAGAACCACTGCTGTCACCATATTTCATGTTAAGTGTGTCATTCTATTAGGTAAATGAAAGTTTACAAATGTCTAGGGGGAGCGCCTTTAAAACCCTAGTAACTTTTCTTTGTTTCTACATGATCATTCTGATAGGAGAAAGTGTGGTTTTGCTCTCTTTTCAAAACCCTCTTCCTATCACATAGCACAGGATATGATGGGAAGTTTTGGGGAAAATCTGTATGTGCCACGAGAATAACAAATATTGTAGCTCCAACATTCCATCACTGAACTCTCTCTTTGGTTGGTGCTGTAAGAAAAGCAATCATTTGCTATTTCCTCTAGTTCTTCAGGGAGTGAATTCCCTTTGTATCTATTCAAAATTATAGTTACAAGGTTCACCAATATAGGTTTTTTTCTCTTTTTATTTTCTCTTCTGACTTTTCTTGCTTTCAGGATAGTTGGTTCTTCTCTAATACAATACACTCAGACCACAGCCTCCCCTCCATGCACTCCTCCCATCCCATCCATTTCCCCTTACCCCTAGATCCACTGATCCTCCTTTAAGAAAAGAGCAGTCCTTCCAGGGATATCAACTGGACACAGCATAACATGATGCAGTAAGACTAGGCACAAACCCTTATTTCAAGGCTGGATGAGGCAGCCCAGTAGGAGGAAAGGCATCCCAAGAACAGGTGAAAGAGTCAGAGACACTCCCACTTCCAATGTTAGGGGTTTTACTAAAACCCCAAGCTAAACAACCACGGCATGTATGCAGAGGATCTGGCACAGACCCGTGCAGTCTCCGTGATTGCCACTTCAGAAAGATTTATTCATATATTCCAATAAAAATATAAGATGACACTTCCATTTTGGTTTTTTAAATGTTGGTATCATGAATAGGAATGAAGTTCATGGAACATTATTTCCCATGTGTATTGAATTTGTCATAAACATTCTTTTTTTATTTTTTTATTTTATAATTTAATTTATTTTCACATTTCAGCCACGGATTCCCTTGTTCTCTCCGCCCCCCCCTTTCCCCTAGCCCACCCCCCATTCCCATCTCCTCCAGGGCAAAGACTCCCCTGGGGATTCAGCTCAACCTGGTAGATTCAGTCCAGGCAGGTCCAGTCCCCTCCTCCCAGGCTGAGAAAAGTGTCCCTGCACAGGCCCCAGGTTCCAAACAGTCAGCTCATGCACTGAGGACAGGTCCCGGTCCCGCTGCCTGGGTGCCTCCCAAACAGTTCAAGTTAATCAACTGTCTTATTTTACATTTAAAAAAGATAGTTTGATTTGTAGGTTCATTGAAAACTTTTTCCATGCCGGCTAGCTTTCATAGTGCAGGAAGTTATTTATTTAGACTACTGGGAGAGAAAGGGCATTATGGGTTTGACACAGCATTGGACTTTACATGATATAGTATTGACTTGCCAAGCAGGATGTACCCACTGGTACAAGAGTGGCTTGTATTATGGTCTAACCAACTCTTTTCTGATTGGATTTAAGGTCTGCTGTTAAATCTGTAGGGAATGTATGCCTGGTTTTGCAAACCTAGCCAAAAGTCAGTATCTAAAATGCCATAGGAACTAGGGAGGACCCTACTATTGCTGTTTCTAAATTTTTAGGCTTACACCCATAGATTGGTGTGCTACTTGCAAACTTTGTCAGAGATGCTTATTTTTTCAGTGTTCGGTGTCAGTAGAAACATAAATAATTGGTCATGGTGCTGAGAATGTGAATTCTCACCCTTAAATGGAACATCTTTAGTCAAGACTAAGGGAACATTTTGGAAGAGGAGGTTGAAAAAGTATAAGAGCTGGAGGGTTCTGTCTTCTGCACATTGTTATTGTATTCATTAAATTCACAGAATCTGTGGTTACCTGCATAAGACCTGCACAAGATCAAGCCAGACCCAAGTTTTGCATGAATGGGAGAGGAGCTCTTGGGGTCCCAACTTCAACTGAGGATCTATTACTGATTGTTAGCTGCTTTAGGAGGGATAATCATTCTTCTTTGGAGGTTTTCCCATGGGAGGGTTGTTAGTGCTGCATTGGATGGCTGCATACTTCTCCACTTAATGGGACCACTAATTACATTGAAGAAGATGACTTGATTTTTGGGAGAGAATCATGTTTACTGGCATCTGGGAATACTTTGAGGGAGGAAATGGAGGTATATATGATCATATTTCATCACATACATGTGTAAATTCTCAAATAATTAATTTAATAAAAGAAAATTTAATAGAAAATATTCCTCATTCAGGTTATATTCTGAGAATATAACTCAGCATGCTAGATGAGAATAAAAGTATCTGAAGTTGACAATGAACAAAAAGGTTAAATTCTTATTTTTACTAGTAACAATAGAAATAATAAGTATAACTGAGACAGGAAATACACATCTGACAGTTATTTAGTGTTATCTATGAACCAACATGTGCTACAATTACAGTTCAGACTGTATATCAGAATTGTTCACAATTCACACTGTATTGTAAAATTAGAATGTGAATTATGGCATGTATATAATTAAAATCACCTAAATTTAGGGGTGATAGGTAGTTCATTTAACATGATTTACTCTTCTTAGAAAATCATTATTGTTTTAGCATATTGTGCGATGACATTTAACAAATGAATACTGTTAGAATAAAATTGTTTTCTGCATCTTTTAACTATAGAAAAACTCAAGTCTGTTACCCGAAAGAATTTAATATATATTTCAAAGTCTGCTACAGCTACTAAAACATTTGAGTTAATAATAAATGTCTTTGTGGCAATAATACTTCTAACATGACAGGCAGACCTGAACAGACAGCTAATAATCATAAACATATTTAATTTATTCTATCATTTTGTTGTATTTTTCCTTTATTATAAGAATAAAAGCTATATATATTATTTTGGTCTTATTTCTGTTATTGTTCTTATCACTGAATTTCAATACATCTCTTGAGAAATAAGAGATGCATTATATCTTATGATGCATTATTATGCAAATTATAATTTTCAGAATATTTGAAATGTCAAAGGTCATACTTAAATTTTTATTCACAAATAAACATTAGTATTGCAATGAAATAACTCTCAGAATTTTAGTTTTGTAAAATTGTTTATTATATATTATTAACTATATCAAATATTTAAATATAAAGAATTAGGAAGTAAGGTCATAGCCACTATCTCAGAAAGATTATAGTTCATGATTTTGTTGAAATAGTCAACAATAATTTGAAGGACAAATTTTAGTTCTTGAAACTCAGATAATTGAGAAAAATCATCAGTAGTTTATTTATATAACTATTTCATTTTAATTAAGGTAATAAAATCAACACTAAATAATGTCCAGTGCTATTTAATGTGCAGTTTATAACTTTTGTTTTATTCTTTCCCATTTTTTCTATTTCTCTCTTATTATCTTGGAGAAAGCTGGAATAAAGTAAAAATAGTAATGTTGCCATGTTAGAAAGGGTGAGTAAAAGGCTTGTGGGTAGTGTTAAGGGAGATTATTATTTTTTGATGTTGTTAGAGCAATATTTAAGTGAACTTTACAAAAAATGTTGTTTAGGAGCTTGACAAATACATTTAGGTTATTCTTTATGTTGCTGTAGATATTTAAGAACCATTTTCAACAGTTTTCTCATGAGGAAGGGTCATTTTTAAAAAATTTTCAGAAATAATTAAAATGTTATAAATGATTAAAATATTCAATCTCCAGAATTATATTGAGCTTGTTACATATCAAAAGACAATAATTAAGGTACATACAAATAACTGTAACAAAATTTCAACCTTTCTTCATTTAGTGAAATGTAAATTTTAAATATTTATAGCAATTTTTCTGGGTATTATGTATTTACCTTGTTATTCATGAAATAGCTTTTTAATCTCTTCATAGAATTCCTCATTTCTTTATTTCTCAGTGTATAAATAGCTGGATTTAGAAGAGGTGCAAAAACAGAGTAAAACACAGCAAGAAATTTGTCCAACCAGGTGATATTGAGTGGCCACACGTAGATAAAGATGCAGGGCACAAAAAAGATCATCACCACTGTGATGTGGGCAGTGCACGTGGACAGAGCCTTAGATGCACCAGAATTAGAACTCTGACGAACAGTGAAAAGGATATATGTGTAGGAAATGAGCAAGAGAATGAAGCAGGTTACAATCACAACTCCACAGTCAGCATTGACTAAAGTATCCAAATCATGGGAATCCATACAGGCTATGTTGATCACCAGTGGTATGTCACAGAAGAAACTATCAATTTCCATGGGACCACAGAGAGGCACCTGTAACACTGCCACAAGCTGACTCAGGGCATGCACAAAGCCAATGGTCCAGGAAGTCAACACCAACCCAGTGCATCTTTTCAGGTTCATAATGGTGAAGTAGTGGAGTGGTTTGCAGATGGCCACATAGCGGTCATAAGCCATTACCACCAACAGCACCATCTCTCCTGCACCAATGCAATGGGCAAAGAAGACCTGGGACATGCAGCCTGCAAAGGAAATGGTTTTGTGTTTCCTGAGAAAGTCTGTGATCATCTTAGGAGTGGAGACTGAGGAAAGCCACATATCAACAAAGGACAGGTTGGCCAAAAAGAAATACATTGGGGAATGGAGATTGCGGTCAATAGCGATTAAGACCATTATGACAATATTTCCAGACACAATGAGCAGATAAAACATCAGAAATACTATGAAGAGTAAGACCTGAAGATCTTGTGAATGGGAGAGTCCCAAAAGTACAAATTCTGATATCATGGATTGATTCCTTCCATCCATTATACTCAGGATGTCTTTAAGAACAACCTGTAGACAAAGAAAGATCAATTAGATAGATATGCAATATGACTTAACTAGTCAAATCTGACCTTCATATTGCAAGTTAACTTATATACATGAAGCAGAAAGGCTAAATGTAAAGACAAGTCTTGGCCAACTTTGAGAAGCATTGGTGCCCAAGTCAGAACTAATGAGCCAAGTCCAACTCCCCATGAAGAGAAGCATCAGGTGTGAATGGTATCCACATGCTCTATTAGGAAATTTATCTTATAGGAGTGCAGTGAGGAAGCGGGACAACAATTTGAAAGCCTAAAAATGTCTGAAACTCCACCTGGAAGGGGGTTTCTGCTTATCAGTCTAATAAAAAAATGATCTGAATGTGTCACCAGCAATCATAACACTTCATAATAGAAATGAGGTTTATACATTGGACCTGACAGGAATTACAACTTTCTTTAAAATACTTCATACTTACATTTCCTCTAAGTTGACATACACTTATTAACTATAAGATATGGAAATGCAGAAAAACAATGGGCAATGATGACTGTTTTCCAAAACCTTAACAACTATTTCATACTTCCTTTTATTGCTTAGGAATGCATCTAGGAGATGTTTTCAGAGGTCCTAGATTCAGTAGAATCTTCTATTACTTTATCTATAATTCTTTTCTATAACTTGGTAGCAATTCTCATAGGTAATGCTAACTTTGGCTTGTAAATGACTACATTTAAAAAAATCATTGAAAGGGAACACACCAAATTATCCTTGTAGAAGCATTTAAACCAAGTATTTATTCTTTTCTCTATTTAAAGATTTTTCCATGTAATTTGTTTTGCTTTAAAATTATAAACTTTGTAATAATGTATTTGTATTTTTATGAGCACTTCTGAATAAAGTTTAATATACTCTTTCTTTCTTTCTTTCTTTCTTTCTTTCTTTCTTTCTTTCTTTCTTTCTTTCTTTCTTTCTTCCTTCCTTTCTTTTTTTTTGAGACAGGGTTTTTCTGTGTAGTTTTGGTGCCTGTGCTGGACCTCGGTCTGTAGACTAGGCTGGCCTTGAACTCACAGAGATCCCCCTGGCTCTGCCTCCCGAGTGCTGGGATTAAAGGAGTGCACCACCACCACCTGGCTTTAACACTTTTAGTAACACTTTAAATACATACTATGTGGTAGATCCTGATTACTGAGAATTGTACTCAATTACCTGATTACTGAGAATTGTACTCAATAGTTTCTACTAATTTCTTGTTTGCTGCCAGATTGCCTTAATCTGATTTCTGAAATGAACAAGTGTTATGCCTTGTCTCATTTAACTTGTTATTACATTTACTGCTATTTCTGAGCTGAAAATTATCTTATCTATAGTGAACTCTATGATTAAACAATACTGCAATTGTTTAAGAAACAGGAAATTATTGTACAATGCTAGCTGGATGTTGCTCATGCTAATCACTAGGAATAATTTTGATACAGACACTAACACACTTCTGTGAGTGTGCCTTTTGGTATTGTGTGCCCTGATGTTTATCCACAGAAACTGCTGTTGGATTAGGAAAGATAGAGAAAACCCATTAATTGGCTGCTAAAAATGACAGAAGACAAACATTGCTCAAGTCCACACATAATGGGAATTGGCAGAAGAAATACCTAGAAATATTTTAAGAATTATCTTAGAGAAAATGTTGGAGAGATGAGTTGTCTTATCAAACTCACGATTTTTTATTGGGTTATATTTTCTTCCATCTGACATGTATATGTGAAGACATCCATTTCATACAGAGAGTTTATTGGAAGTACTTCCCCTTGTCCTGACCTATATTCACTCCTGAAGTTGCCCCTTGGGTAAATTCACCTGTTCTGTGGAACAAAATGAGAATCCTGGTAATAATTATCTTGGACATCTCTCAGGGATTTCTCTGCTTGCAATGATACCAAGTTCTACATATCTATGAAAGTATAGAGGTATTCTTATTAATTATCCCATAATTGACATAATTAGTCCATATCTGAAAATTATTCACTTGACCAATAAGAAGTTTTCTGCTAATATGTTCTGTTATTTTATCTATATCATCAAAGTTAATAGAATTGGTTTATAGTTACAAGAGGTCATGTGCTGTAAGATGTGACTAGAACAAAATCTATGCTGTGAATACAGTTCCCTAGTTCATGACAAGGGTGTATCAAATTGGCACTTGGTCAGTCGATTGATCCCTTGGTTGATGTATTCCAGTCTGATTTGTGACTGTATGTGATGGTGACAGGTATAATTTGGTGTCAAATTATCAAAACCTCACTAGGCTTTTAAAATTTAATTTTTAAAATTATTTTGTTGATGTTAATAATGTATATGTACATGTTAGGCATGTATTTTTGGAAGTTAGTGAATAACTTTGTGGATTAGGTTCTCTTTACAAGTGTTCTGGAACCGAACTCAGGTTGCCAGACTTGCATAGCAAACCCTCTTATCCTATGATCTATTTGCCTCCTACCCATCCCACTTTGTTCTTTGTAAAAAGGACATGACTGTACATTTCACATGTATTTGTTTTGACCTTATATTTTAAGTACTGTACAATAGTACAATACATAAGAAAAAGTGACATTTAAATGTATAACTTATGAAGGATTGATACATACCATCAACCCTAAATAAATCATCAATGTGAATGGTAAATCTCTGAAGAAAAAGACTAGAAAATGACACTAGAAAATGGAAAGGCAACCCGTACTCAGGGTCAATAGAATTAATATTGTGTAAATGGCCATTCTACCAAAAGATAATTAAGATTCAATTCAATCCCAATCAAAATTCACATTTTATTCATCACAGAAATAGAAAAACTATCCTAAAATTCATTTGGAACCACAAAAGACCCTGGATAGCCCAAGCAATTTTGAGAAAACAAACAAACGATCAAATATAAAACAAAAGAACGATGCGGAAGGGATTATTTTTATAGGTCTCAAGATATAGTATAGATTCATAGTAATAACAACGTGGTACTGGCACAGAAATCACAGTAGAACAATGGAACAAAACAGAAGACCAAACGTAAGTACTCACCACTATAGCCACTTAATACTTGACAATGATGCCAAAAACACACTGAGAAAAGACAGGATTTTAAACAAATTGTCCCAAGAACCCTGGAACTCTACTTGGAGAAGAATGAAATTACATCTGTGTCTATCACTTTTACACAACCATTGATCAAACCTAAACATGAAAACCGAAACACCAAAACAGGTAGAGAAAACCATAGACAGTATCCCGTGTGATAAAGGTTTAGGAAAGGACTTTTTGAATAGATTCCATTTGTCCAGGAATTAATGTCTACACTACCTACACTGACACTACCTCTAGAAACAGTTTCATGTGTAGTTGAAGCATGCTGAGAGAATAAGAATAGTCTATTCCAAGAATGAGTCCCCTAAGTAGTCAGATGCTAGCAAGTGTTCAGTCATGAAATCATGGACATATAAGCAACACTAAATAGACCCAGCATGCTATATTTATGTTTTATGCATACATATGTAACAATAATAATGAAAAAGTGGCCATGAATTTGGGAGTAGTAGGAGTGAGCAGGAATAGAAACTGCTGGAGGAAGAATACACTGATGGTATTGGGGAATGAAAGGTAGTGGGGGGAAATGATGTAATATATCTTAATAAAACAGTTTTTAAAAATCAAAACAAATAAATAAACAACCAGAAAACCCTTAAAAATGTACTATGAGTTACTTTACTCAGGATGATTTTTTTCTAGTTCCATTTATTTACTAGAGAATTTCATGATTACCTTTTTAATGGCTGAGTAATATTCCACTGGGTAATTGTGCCATATTACTCATTCATCTTTAAGGTACATCTTGGCTGTTTCTAATTTCTGAATTTATGAATAGATCAGCAGTGAACATGATTGAGCAAGTGTCTCTGTGGTAAGAGGAAGTGTCCTTTGATTACATGCTCAAGAGAAATACAGCTGGACTTCGATATAGATTGATTTCCATTTTCCCAAACAACTACCACATTGATTTTAATTGTGCTGTACAATTTCGCACTTCCACCAGCAATAGATGAATGCTCCCTTTCTATCACATTCTGTCAATATGGGCTGTCATTTTCTTTTGACCTTCGCCATTCTAATGGGTGTAAAATGAAATCTCTAAGTGGTTTTGATTTGTGTTTCCCTGATGACTATGTATGCTCAACATGTCTTTAACATGTTTCTCAGTCATTTGAGTTTCTTTCTTTGACAATTCTATTTAGGGCTTTCTCCCATTTTTAAATTGGGTTATTTGTCTTTTTG
The DNA here is from genome assembly GCA_902168325.1 of Peromyscus nudipes. NCBI lineage: Eukaryota > Metazoa > Chordata > Mammalia > Rodentia > Cricetidae > Peromyscus > Peromyscus nudipes. The sequence goes on along the minus strand of CABHPH010136349.1, from coordinate 1,572 downwards.
ATATCTAGTTTTGTAAGTTCTTTAAGTATTTTGAGTATTAACTCTCTATTGGATGTGTAGATGGTAAAAATCTTTTCCTATTCTGTAGGCTGCCACTTTATCTGATTGATTGATGTCCTTTGCTGTACAGAAGCTTTTCAAGGTCATGATGTCCCATTTATTAACTCAGGTACATAAAGAAATACAGTATGTATTTGCTTTTATAGGGATATTAATTGTTAAGTCAATGATAACCAAGCTACAATCCATAGAGCCACAGAGGGTAGGCATAGAGTAGAGGACCAGGACAGGGGGCAGATAGACCTCCCTTGTAAAGCTAAGGATGGATGGATGGAAGGCACAGGACAGGAGGATAAAGTAGGGAGGGGGAGGAAAGTAGGGCACAAAGGAGTGAATACAAGGAGAAATATCTAAAATTAAGGACCATTTTAAAGAAACCTAATACAGTAGATGCTTCCTAACATATATACATATATAAAAATATACACTAAATGAAATTGCCAAATAATGAGGGAGATAGAGCCCCAACCAGACATCCCTTGTCATCAAATGCAGCTTCCTATAATGGGATAGAGCTACATCTAATTGAGTTGTTGGCCAACGGAGTCTTATGGGAATCTCCAAACAACCCAGGCTGTTGCTGAGACTACAGGTTGCTCTCCATAAACCAATGGCAAGGCCCCTTAGCTGAAGACAACACCTACACAACTCATTGAACACAGAGAAGTTAAGATAGTGTCTATACAGAGCCTTCACCCTTACATGATAGCATCTTTGGTACAGGAAGGAATTCTGCACACCTCCAAAGTAGAAATGTAAACACCACCCAGTTTCAAACACTTTGATCTCCAATGGTGACCTGCCTGCAAGATACATAATTTCATTAGTGGCACAAAGCTTGTGGGAGTAACCAATCAATGTTTGGTTTGACTTAAGGAGTGCACCACGAGATACCTGATACTGATTGGGTGACCAAGGACCTGAACTGGATAGCCCAGGAACCTATGGTAAAACCAAATACTACTATTCAAAACAAGAACAACAACAAAACAAAACAAAATAAAAACCAAAAATGTAGCAATAAAATGACTCCTAATGATATTTTGCTATACTCATAGATCAGTGCTTCCAGTGTTTCCAGTGTGGACTTGAACTCACAGAGATCCAGACAGATCTCTGCCTCCTGAGTGATAGGATTAAGGGTGTGTGTGCCACCACTACCTGACCTCTATGTCGAATCTAGTGGCTGGCTCTGTCCTCTGATCCTCAGGCAAGTTTACTAGTGTACACAATATATCACCACACCAAGGAATGAAAGCCTTCTAAAGATAGTAGGATCTCTAATTGATATCCACTTGCAAATGAAAATTTAATTTTCTCAAGGGAGTCTGGCTGAGGAAACAAAAAACTTTTCTTTAGGGTAGGTCTCATACCTGATGGGAATTTCATTCTCTATGCTGTGAATATGTGTTTCTCTGATTGGTTGATAAATAAAGCCATTTGGTCTATGGCAAGGCAGCTTAGAGGCAGGTGAGAAATTCAAAGGGAGAGACAGGAAGAAAGCTGGGAGAG
>CABHPH010136348.1:0-15910 GCA_902168325.1 Peromyscus nudipes | reverse complement strand
TGTCCTGGAACTCTGTAGACCAGGCTGGCCTCGAACTCAGAGATCCACCTGCCTCTGCCTCCTGAGTGCTGGGATCACCACTGCCCGGCACATTCCTCACTTATTAAGATCATATGAAATACACTGCATAGTATGGACTATCAAGTTACGGTCAGGAAAGTTCTTCAATATAGGGGGTTCTGGGGCCAGCTGAGGCTAGGTATGTCTGAGAAAGGCCAAGCTGAGCCTTATTTAAAATGCCAGTTTTCTCATGGCCTGGATGAAGGTCAGTTTCGCATTGACCCCATTTTCACTAGTGTAACTGGCCTTTGGAAAGAGAAGGGGGTTTAAGAATATCTTTAGGGGTGTGGTAGATGGTGGAACACTTCTGCTCTTAGGGACAAGACGGCAGATACTCACGGAGGACTGTGCCCCTTCTGAGCTGAACCGGTAGGCTCCCGAACTGTTGTAGGTTCCCACAGAATACCTGTAGTCTGGGGACCACTGGCTCCCGTAGGAGTTGGAGAAAGTCACGCTGCTGCCGGAGGTGATGGCACCATCCTCATAGTCGTCCTGGTCATAGTCATAATCGCCATCGGGGGAGGGCAGGTCCCCCCCGTTGTTTTGGGGCATGCAGTAGGTGGACTCCCCGCTGGAGGAGTTGTGCAGGCTGGTGGAGTCCTGCACGGATGCAGCAAGCAACACTGTGCTGTCGGCACTGGGGCTGGTGGGCACCACCGTGTAGTTCATGTAAGGGTCCTCCTCCGAGGAGTCGTCGCTGGTCCGGATGCCGCTGGTCCGCTGGTCAGAGTGGCCGTGCTCGCTGGGGTTGGGGGAGTCCTTGAAGGCATCATCGTCAGCCTCGAAACCCTCGTCCACCTCCTCCTCGGGGTAGGGCTGGCTGAAGTTGAAGCTGGGCTTCTCTCCCGCGGCGGTCTCTGCCAGTTCACTGAGCCCACCCGACACCTCGCTCCCCACGGACAGGGAGCGCTCGATGTTGCGGACGCACTCGTCAATCTCGTCAAAGTTGAGGGACTCCAGGAACTCCTGGGCGGCGCGACAGGCCTCGTCCTCCAGCCTTCGCAGCTCCTCATCCCGTAGCTGCTGCAGCTTCTGCAGGGAGGCCTCGGTCAAGGACAGCTCCTGCCGCTCCTTCATGCGCTGCAGATCCTCAATTTCCTTCTCCAGACGGAGGATCTCCTCCACCTGCTTGTTCTCCCTCTGCTTTTCCAGCTCCCGGGTAGCGTCCTCTTCCGTCCGGCTCTTCTGTAAGGCTTCAAGTTCTTGCTGTCTCCTTGCTTCCTCCTCCTGGACACGGGGAAGGTGGGTTTACAATAAGCACCTGCCTCCTTTTTCACACACCAAACTAGCGTGCTGCCCCCCTACCCCCAACTGACACGCTGAAGTCCCGTCCCCGGCACATCAGGGTATGGCTGTGGTCAGACCCGGGGCTTGTAATCAGGGGAATAAGTTCAAATGACGTGTGGGGTCAGTGAGGTGAGCCTGCATCCAATATGAACAGTGTCCTTATAAAAGGGGAGAGTGGGAGACAGACTCCGGAAAATACACATCAAGGACCAACCACGGTGTAAGGACACAGTGAGACGGCCACCTGGTCACGGGGGGTGGGGGTGGGGGGTGGGGGGGGGGGGGGTGGGGCTCAGGAGAAACCAAGTCTTGGAAACGGCACAGAACATGATAACATCCTGGATACTACCACGGTGTTACCTCACCACAAAGATACTATGTGGTACCACAGTGTGATTCACATACTAAGATACCATACGATTCACACTGAGATCTCGAGGTGCCCTCTAAGCTCTGCACCACCCTGATGGGCAAGGAAGTATACCAGCCACATCTCTCCAGCTCGTTCTTCCACAACCTCCTACTTGATTTCCATTCTGGATCCCAGGGCTGAGGTTTGAAGCAGGAGGGAAGCACATAAACAACCCCAAATGTAGCAGCGTTCCTCACCTGCTGGGCACGGAGGAGGTCAGCTTCTCTTTGTGCTCTCTCTCTCTCTCTAAAAACCGAAAGGAAAAACAGCGGGTGGAAGTCAATATCTCTGAAACTGCTTTTCAGTGGGTCTAATTTTTTGACAGTGCTGGTACTTGTATACTAAGCAAGCACTCTTACTGCTGAGCTACGTGCTCAGCCCAAAGACCTTTGCCAGTTAAATAACGAGAAAAGGCTTGGGAAGCTGGCTTGGTCTGTCAGGTAGTTGCTGGCAAGCATGAGGTCCTGGGTTCAGATCATCTGCACCCATGCGAAGCACAGCAGTATATATTTATGATTCCAGTGTTGGAAAAACAAACACGTGGCACCATGGAGTTCGCTGGTCAGGCAGCCAACCCAAATCAGTTAAGCTCCAGGTTCAGTGATGGCAGAGCAACCGAGGAAGCCACCTGGCTTCAACACACACACGGAAGGATGGGTATTTACTCTGTGTATAAAGAGAAACATTCACAGAACGGGCTCTTCTGTGCTGCCAAGAACTATTGTTTCACAGGGAGTTCTCCAGGTCCCCTGGGAACTCACGACAGGCCCCAAAGGATGCCATTCCTGGGGCACCCTCATGTCTCACCCAAGCAAGCACATACCTTTCTTCTTCCTCTCTCTTCTTCTCTTCCTCCTGCCTCTTCCTCTCCTCTCGCTCTTGCTTCTCAGCCAACAGCTGTCTGTAAAGCCTGCGAGCCAGCTGGCCTCTGAGTTGCTTCTGGAACACGATGGCTGCCTTTCTCAGATGCAGAAATCTCTTCCTCATGAGGAAGGCTCTGTAATTCTTCTGTATCGTCACCACACCACAAAGGACCTTTCTATATTGCTTTCTGCAAATGAGATTGGCCGCACAGATAATGAGGCTGTGAGCTAGTCAAATGAGCTTACCCTCTGGGAAGACAAAAGGAGAGGACCCGGATTTGGACCCGTACTCTCGTTATGGAGACTGGCAGACAGAGGAGGAAATTTGGGCCCAAACAAAAGAGAAGAAAAACAAAAGAATAATAGCAAACAAACAAACAAGTCAGAATCCTATCATTATCTTGGCTAAATAAACAAGCAATCCTAACACCAACTTTGAGCGGTCTGGCACAAGCTGGGTAAACACAACCAAAGAAGATCCAATATATTCTACTGTTCACGTGAAAGCGAGAAAATGAAAGTCTCCTGCAGGATGGTCGCGTGCTTCAGAGAAACGGAATACCTAGGGTTTCATGTGGCCTGCAGAGCACACTGGACCAAATGACCGCGAGTCAGAGTTAGTATCGCATGTCGTATAATTAAAAACATTTCTGAAATGTTGTTTGCCAAGTATTTGTATGAAGCATATTTTTAGCAAAATGTTTGTGCCCCTTATTAAATCTAATATATGTGTTACTGAATTTCTCCATTATCACCAAGTCAATATAAAGCAGGACTATGTGTAAGTCATGTCAACTGCTGGCCTCGAACTCAGAACTCCACCAGCCTCTGCTTCCCGAGTGCTGGGATTAAAGGCAGGTAGCACATGTTTTTAATTTCAGCACTTGGGCAGCAGAAGCAGAGGTGGACAAATCTCGGACTTTGAGGCCAACCTGACCTACACTGTGAGTGCTAAGCCAGCCATGGCTCACGGTGAGAAAACAGCCATGACAGAAGCAGTATCATTTTGTAAGCAACTAGAGAAGGGGTCTCTGGACAAAGTGATGCAAGTTGAGAATTCTTCACCCTTAAACCTCAAATCTGCAATTTCTTGGATGCTAATACAATGCTTAGAAAATTTCACATTCTATCGCTGGAGAAATAGTTTGATGGTTATGAGCACAGGCCGCTCTTCCAGAGGACCAGGGTTCGATTCCTAGCACCCACACGGCAGCTCACATCCATCTGCAGGCACATGGCACAAGGACATACATATAGGTAACACACCCATACATATAAAATGAAATAAAGAGATTTTCAGGTTCCTGGGGCCAGGGATGTAGCTCACAGGCAGAACATATGCTTAGCATGTATGAACAAGTATGGGGGGAGGTCAATATTCCACACAGGAAAAAAAAATCAGATTCTGGAGTATTTTTGAATTTCTGACCGTCATTCAGTAGAGGCCAGGCAGATATTCTAATATGAAAATTCCAAAGCCCAAGCATTTCCAATAAGGGACACCCTCGGGGAGCAATGCCAAATTCCAGGAACATCAGGAGGCAGGCGTGAGACTTCTAAGGGAGCAGCAGAAGCACTAGGTGACCTTCTACGTTCTGCCCAGGTCAGGCTTACGAGGTTACTGCTACGGCCACTTATATGACCTTGGGTACCTCTCTGCTCCCACAAACCACCTCACTGAGGGTCACAGCCCTTCAGGACCTTCATGCCCCTCCCCAAGGTGTGGTTCTCACCGTGCCAAGTAGCCTAAAATGTGTGCTCGGATCACCATGGCTGCGCGGTTAAGCTCCTCTTCCCGCCTTTTCTCCAGTTTCTGCTCCAAGGATTCCCGAAGGAAGACCTGCCCACGAGGGAGGCATGTGTCAGAGGAAAAGAACATGGTTGTAGGCAAAGGCATCTCCGAGTCAGGGCTGTTCTTTTGGGGACAGCACCTGTACCTCTCTACTGATATCTGTTGCGAACTCCCACAATAAGGCTGGTGCATTTTACACGGCTCACCTGCCCCAGACCAATATTCTAAAATCTAGTAAGGAAGGGTATGTGCTAAGGAAAACAGAAACGGTTAGACAGAAAGTCAAACCCCACCTTCTGTTGTTATTACTCCAGTCAACAGGCATAAAGGGACGGTCCAAAGTGCCACTGAAGTTCCTAATGTCTCGCCATTGCGGCCAGGGCACACTAGCTCACAGACCAGCACGGGTACTAGACTGAATCTGAGTGACCAGAGACACAGAGATTGGCACAGGAAGAGGAAAGACAAGGGGATGAATCCAGGAAAAGTCCTCAGATACAATGACTTTGCTGTCTTGTGGGAACCCACCTTGTCTCCACGCCTGCTAAGGAATGACCACCAGAGGATCTTGGCTTCCAAGGTTGACAAGTACAAAAAAGTCCTGACACACCAAGAAGGCAGCTAGCTCTGGGCACTGGAGAGACGGCCCAGTGGTTAGGAATACTCGCTGTTCTTCCAGTGGACCTAGTTGGGTTCCGCATCAAGTGGTTCACAGTCACCCACAACTACCAGGCCCAGGATCCTACATCTTCTTCTGGCCTCCGCAGACACACATCCATACACATACACATAATTAAAAACAAAATAATTTTTTTTTAAACGAAAGTGAAGAAGAAATTTTGGGATCTGGGATGTAGTTTGGTGGTAGAGTGAGTGCCTAGCAGATAGTATGTATGAGGTTCTGAGTTCAATTCAAATGCCCTTCCCCCACCCCCGGTAATTCGGAGAACAGAGTTTGAGGTTGGAAATGAAGCGTGTCGGTTGAATGGCTGGCTACAAATATAGCAGGTTCAGGAGTGAATAACTTCCAGGTCTTTCCAGGCCCACTTTGGTCAATGGTCTCCTTAATCTAACACTGATCAGGTTAGCTGCATCTGATATGGGCACTTGGCATGGCATCTCTGTTCTGAAAAGATGAAGACATGAAGGCTTGCTCTCTCTCAGTGAAGGTACTAGCTCTCATCTGGAATAAGGGGCTAAGGACCTCTGCTACGGCAGCATGGCAAAACGTGGGTTTTACTTTTCTTGTTCTTAGCGGAGGCTTTGGTGGCCTTGAGGGTGTCACACTGTCCGCTGGTCTGCCACACAGTAGCGGCTATGGACGGCACACATGGCATTCAAATGAGAGTTGGAAGGCCTTGGGGTTTCGCTTCTGAGGAGCTGGAGTTGCCTTGTAGATTCATAACACAAGGGTCTCATTTAGCCAGCATTCTTGACTGCCTGGTATGTTCACACGCTCCTGCGCGCTCTCTCTCTCTCTCTCTCTCTCTCTCTCTCTCTCTCTCTCTCTCTCCACATGAATCATCAGGATGTTAATAACCACTTAGTGGTGTCTGGGAACGCTACACCTTGTGGGTATCACCAGTCCCCTGGGCTGGCATAGCAGGTGTTCCTGTCCCCGTACCTTGGTCTTCCCCAGCTGCCACTCGCTGTTCGAGGCATCGTAGAGCTGCAGGAGCACAGTGCACTTCCCTCGGATGTCCTCAGGCAGAGGCAGGTTCCGCATTAGCACTTTATATCTGCAGTAGAGGGTGCGCGGTGTTACCTTGTGCTATTTGCTCTCTCCTATCCCTTTCGCAGAGAGAGAGAGAGAGAGAGGGAGGGAGGGAGGGAGAGAGGGAGGGAGAGAGAGAGAGAGAGATGGGGCGGGGGAGAATGAGGAAAGGGAGAATCCATTTAGCTCTTTCTTGCCTTTTGTAAAAATCCTGAAAGGGTCTTCGGACAGCATATCCTGCTTTTCGAATCCTCACAGTCTCCAGCATCCCAGAGTAGCGCAGCTGGTTTAGCACAACGGCCTGATCAAACTGGTCTGGCATCTAAATCGTGAACAGTGGGATAAAGATGGAGAGTTAGAGGACGCAGCACTAATAAAGCTACCCTCACCGGTGCTTTAGGGAGCATGTGCAGATACACACAGTCATTTAGAACCTACACAAAATATACAATAAAAAAGGAATGCCTGTGGATCCGTCAGCTACTTTCCCTAGCCCCAGCCAATCCTGTTGTGCCCACCAGCCTGATTACTGTCCCCCTCATATTTTGCCAGTTTAATTTCATTAGTAAATATTTCAGCATATATTTGTTTAGCATAACTAACATACCATTATTACATCTTGAAAAATACCAACAATCCCTTAAAATATCAATATACATGTTCAAACATTTGATCATGTCACAAATATACCTCAAAGCTGACTTGTCACCACTTTAATAACGATTTTCAAAAGTCTACGATGTCATGTAAATATCGCTGTTTAAGGATAACGAGGTATTTTCTTAGCTAAAAAAATAGAGTTATCAATGAGGAGCACACATGTACACACACACACACACACACACACACACACACACACACACACACGGCAAGGTGGGGGTTAAAAATGCCAGAGGATAAAAGAGACCAGACTCAAAGTTTGTGCTAGCCCGATACCCCACTTATTGCAAGGCGAGTTCCACCAGAAGTGAGCCCAAGGACACTCAGCTGAGACAGGAAGCCAAGCCAAGACACCTCCTCTGAGTCTGCTCCCGTCTGCACAGCGGCCAGCTGGCACCAGTGCTGGAACAATGGTTTTTCAGGGGAAAGCAAAGCAAAGCGGGTCATTTCCCACTTGCAGCTTTTTGGATGGTGATTTGTTCATCTAATCCAGGCCCCTGTTCCCTTTAATTAATTTGTATGCTGTTATTCTATAGAAGTCTAATAAAGTCTAATAAAAGAATAAAAAAAACAGAGCTATACTGTGGAAAGGCCAAAAAAAAAAAAAAACACAAAGTGGCTTCCTCTCTGACCCTTAAAAAAATACAATTCGTCATGAACACAAAAGTAAGCTTTTAAAGCCAGGTTATTCTGCAGCTTCAAAAACTAAAATTAAAATAACAACAGCGCGTACACACACACACACACACACACACACACACACACACACACATACACACAGTAAATCACACACACTACAAATCCCTCTGATGGAACAGCCACCCTCATCTCCAGCAGGCAGACTTCTCTCAAGAATGTCTTCCACAAACACTGTGGTCAGGTTGTCTTTACTTAGCAGTATTCTAACAGAGTGTAGCCAACAAATTAGGGCAGGCAGCCAGAGACCAGTGACTCGGATTTTAGTCTATGCATCTGAACTCTCCTTTAGTAAGAAAAGCATAAGGTGCTGAAAACCAAATCACCCATGACACACTTTACACTGTACCTCTCTGGTTTAAAGAATGAGAGTGTGAGGGTAAGGAGCTGTTCTGGAAGCATTTGGCTATGACGCTTTTAGCTTTATAGATTTAGAAACAAAACCTGAGCAGTAATGATCTACGAAGAAAGTACAGAGTGATTTACAAAGTGAACAATTTATAAATAAAGTATCAGACGTCCTCAGTTTTGTTAATAAATTCAGTGGAAGCAGAGAAACTTTTAACTGGCATGAGGGTCCAAGAAGTGAGAATTAATGCTCGTCCTTCAGCTACCGCTGTGCCTGACCCACATTCTGGCCCTCCACATAATTCCTTAGCCTGGCACCCAAGTTATTAAAGCATTCTGAAAGCTCTGGCTCCAGGGGCCGCCCCTCTGAACCCGGACCGGCACTCACCATCTTCCTGCGTCTCCGAGGGACATTCCACCTTCGGTTAGGCTCTCCGGCCAAACTTCATATGGAAAACAACTGCCACCCTGACCTTTTCCCCACAGCTAAAGACTTGGAACAATAATGAACACCATTCCTGTGCTTTAAAAAGTGCCCGGTCACCATGACAACCCTTTCCACTCCGGGCTAATTAGTGTGGTGTGGTTCTAGGATTCGACACAGCAGTAAGGGGAGTGAGGGACGCCAGGAGCTGTTGCTTTTTTGCAGACTCCCACAGCCATTGTGTTTCTGCCCCATCCCAGTAATTTAACCAGGGGAAGGGGGCTCTATAGGCCGATTGTCGCCCTGGGCAACCCGCAGACGGTGGTCACGAGGGGGCAAGCCCGGCTTTCCATTGGTGCTTCTCTTTTCAGTGGTAACTTCCTTTTCTGGTGAATTTAACTTTCAAAGATGTCACAGCTGGAGACTGGACAAGGAGCATTTTGCTTTTCAAAGCCTGCCTAATGCTTGCTAGTCCTCACCGGTAACCGGTTCTCTGGGCTGTGCTGCACCCCAACAAAAGCTGCCTGCAGAGCACTAAAAGCTAGGTTTTGATGAGGACAAATAGACTAGATTTTTGGAAGAAGCAGCTCTAACTCCAGGCAATTACAGCCCCAGCTAAATTACTTAGTGAATAGTTATGAAACGCCGAATATGTGCAAGATTTTTGTGATCCACGCTTGCAGAAGATTTCTCAAGGTTTCTGAAGTTTGGGAGGGTGTTAGGTGTGTCAAAAATCGCCACCGGCAGGGGAGATGGTCAGTGAGTAAATACACCCTACATAGAAGCTGGGCACAGTGACACTTCTGTGACCCCGATGCTGGGAGGCATATACAGGCAGATCTTAGGGACTCACTAGCTAGTCAGTCTAGCCCAAAGAACTCCAGCTTCCGTGGGAGGCTTTGTCTAAAAAAACAAGGCAGTGGGCCCCTGAAGTGGCTCAGTAGATAAAGGTGCTTGCACTGGGATTTGATTCAAGGAACACACACAGTAGAAGAAAACTGATTCCAGCCATGTACCCGTATGCCCCGTTTGTAAATGAATAAATAATCTGAAGAAAAACAAGGTAGAGAGCACTAGAAGTTACCTGAAGTCAACTTGTGGCCTCCACATACGCACACTGGTGAATCCACATATACACACAGGTGCCACACACACACAACCATGTAATAGAACAGAAAGTCTACTATTATAACGTGTTAAAGATACCATAGAAAGACAAGAACGGTCTGACTCATCAAGATGTGCCTACTGTTCATTAGTGGCATTACTGGGGGTAACTAACCACTTTCTGATTAGATTTGAGGGGAGTGAGGGACGCCCGGAGCTGTTGCTTTTTTGCAGACTCCCACAGCCATTGTGTTTCTGCCCCATCCCAGTAATTTAACCAGGGGAAGGGGGCTCTATAGGCCGACTGTCGCCCTGGGTAACCCGCAGACGGTGGTCACGAGTCCAAGGCTGGGGAGGTCATAGGCCCTGGGAGGTGGGTATGGGGTGGAGGAAGGGGAGGGGGGCTACCACCATTGTTTTGCTCAATGGTCACGTTGTCAAACTGCCTTCTAAATGTTTGTTTTATAACAGTTAGTGCCCTCCTCAGCTTTGGTCTTCCTTAGCAGTGAGCAGCAGTTAATGCTTGCTCCTCACTGGTCAAATAAGAAGAGAGTGCTGGGTGCTCGGTCCTAAATGATGCAGCTACATCAGTTCCCCCTTCCAAGGCTCCGAAACAACACAGAGCGGGGGGGGGAAAGCAACGCTAAGAGCCACGGGATGGGGGGGAGTGCGGCAAAAGGCTATCCTCTGGGCGTGGCCTGGCTTCTCTACACATGACTTACAGCAGATGTGCCTGCTTGTACACAGCAAGCCAGTCAACATTCCAACAAGGACGGAGCCCCTGCCCTAACTGAGAAGCTACTTACAGGCAGTCGGTAGCTCCCAGAAAAGGGAGAGTCAATTTTCTTCTCGCCCGTGGCCCCGGGAGGTTGGTCATGTTCCATTACATGCTCCTACCCCTGTATGCACCCAGACAACACTAACCGGACTCATGATTTGAAAAGATCAAACCAAGGTTTTTGTATGGGTCAGGGATGAGATACAGGGAAGAGACTTTGACTGAGGAGGGACCTAGCAGTCAAGATGGAACGGTTATGGGGTTCCAAAGGAGAAGTGGGGTGTGGACCTCTGTGATAAAAGGACGACCTTGTTGGCAAGAAAACACTAAAGACAAGGCTGTCATCACCCACCAGGGGAAGGGCAGCGGCCACCTGACACCATCACACCAGGAGCGTGGGCACCTTCAGCGAGGAGGACGGAAGGAACCAGCCATTGATTCTGGGCTCATTGAAAAGACGCTCCAGGAATGTGTAACCAACAGCCCCTTCCTGCAAATACCTGTGGAAGGCCACATGGCGAGACAGAGATGCACACATGTGAGCAAAAGCAGGTGTGCGTGCAAGGAGACACACACTGAGGAGAAAGGGAAGGGAAAAGAGACCAGACTGCACTAAAGAAGGAAACAACCACACAGATAACAGCGCATCTTTAAAGACATTCTGGAATAGTACATCTTGGTGTGTGTTCGTGACTGTGCAGGTACATACATGTATGAGGAATATATGCACATGTACAAATGTGAGTAGATGCCATAAGACAACCTTAAGTATTGGGCCTCAGGCACTGTCCACCGGTTTTTTTTTTTTTTTTTTAAGATTTACTTATTTTACTTCATGTGTATGAGTTTTTTATCCGAATGTAGATATGTGCCCCATGTGCTTGCATGCCACGCCCCACAGGCCAGAGGAGGCTGTTGGGTTTCCTGGAACAGTAGTAACCAGCTAGTTGTGAGCCATCTAATATGGGTTCAGGTACGAACGCAGGTCCTCTGCAAGAGTAGCAAGTGCTCTTAACGACGGAGCCTACATCCACAGCTGAGGAACTCCAGGATACAAAGGGCTGACTGCACAGCTTCCATCATGGAATATAATGTGGCCAATAAAAGGAAGGAGCTACTAACACGTTACAATATGATCATGCTAAGTGAAAGAGACCATCACCAACGATCACACTTTCTATGGTTCAATTCAGATGAAACATCTAGAAACAGGAAGTGGACTGATGAAGGAGCTGCGGACCACCCAGCAGGGGGGATGTGGGGAGAGACAAAGGGAGATTCTCTTTGAGTGGGTGAATATGGTCCAAATGCTGACTTTGGTGATAGCTGCACACCTGTGAAAAATTTAAAAAACAATGAAATATGTGCTTTCGACAAGTCAATCATGTGGTGCCTGAACTGGCGGGTCATGGTGCATGCCTGTACTTAGAGTTACTGGGGAGACTGAGGCAGAAAGATCAAACAGGCTCAAGGTCAGCCTGGTCTTCAAGGTCAGCCTGATCTACATAATGAGTTCCAGGCCAGCAAGGGCTTATAAGCAAGTGTGACCTTGTCTCAGAGATAAACAAAACAAAACAACAAAGCCCAAATAAAATAACTACTAATAAAGGTCTGGGTAGTGTAGTGTACACCTATAATCTGAAGCCGGGCGGATTGAAGGTAGGACCGGCCTGGGCTGGGTAGTAGGACCCTACCTGAAATGCAGTGCAGCAGAGAGGAGGCTGGGAACGTAGGTCAGCGAAGCACTGGCCTCGTATGTGAGAAAGTACGTTAAAGGCCCTGCAGGCACCAAGGCTTTTAAAAGCGCCTAAGGGGTGAAGGTAAGAGAAAGTCTGCACACCGGAGACAGGATGAAACATAGTTTTAACTTATGCTTAAGGAGTTCAGTCAAATACAGGAGAAAAAAAAATAGGAACATCTCTTAGAAAGTGTAAAAAAAAATAAGGAAAAAAAATCCTTTCTTCAAAATGAAATAAGAAGGCAAAATACCTAGACAGAAATGAATGACTGATCGCCCCCGAATGTCATGCACATCACCCAACAGGAAGTATGTACGCCATCTGCCTATGGTAAAAAGAGATCCCGTCCGTACATAGTACATCAAAGAAAACGGAGTGAGTTTATCATCTTCGGACCCTTCACCTGTTGTCTCTCATCTACCTGTCTACTCACTTGTGGTCTGGGTGTATATATATGTGCAGTTCAGAGGACCATTTCAGCTGTCATTTCTCAGGAGATGTCCACCTTATTTTCTGAGGCAGGGCCTCTCACTGGGACCCGTGGGGGACTGACCAGGCTAGCCTGGCTAGCCAGGGCATCCCAGGGATCCCCCTGCTGCTTCTTTCCTAGTGCTGAGAATACAAGCATGGGCCACCAGGCTCAGCTTTCTAAGTTGCTTCTAGAGACGGAACTCACATCCTCCTGCTGCCTACCATGTCAGGAGCCTGACCAGCAGAGCTGTCCTCCTGGGCCTCTGCCTCCTGCTCTAACTCCTGACCAGCTGAGTCGTCCTCCTGGGCCTCTGCCCCCTCTCCTAGCGCCTACCAGCTGAGTCGTCCTCCTAAACTCTGCTCCTAACAGATTATCATTTATTTCCAAAATGAATCATGTCTTCCTCTTTTGGAGATAATTTATGAAATCACGTAAACATGACACTTTGCGTCAGTTGAAAAGATTTATGAAAAGCCTCACCCAGACTGAGCCCCAAGAGAATCCAGCCTCTGGAGGAAGCACAGCAGGCCAGCTCTGCCTGGTCCAGCCTAGATGGCTCTTGGGGTCTGACTGCTGAGAATGTAAAGGGCAGTGTGGCCTGGCTCTGGAGACCCGGGAGACGCCTAGAGCACACGTGGCCACAGAAAGCCAAACAAAGCATCCCAGAGTCACAACAACATCTGCCCTGCTGTCCTGTAGTCAAGTACTACCACTGTCGGACAGAACGCCATCCTTCCTACTCAACTGTACACACATCCTACTCAACTGATAAACCAGCCTATCTTTTGATATTCTTTCTTCAAACTTAAGAAGTTAGAGATTCAATAAGAATATACCACAGGTAAGTTAGGTTACACTAAAAGTCAAGGTCACCAATACAGTCCTCTTGATCTTGGTATTCCTGCCTCTAGACAGGCAACAAGCAAAAGCTGGCTCAGGAAGCCACAAGCTTTTCTATTTATGGCTGCCATCCTCACTCCAGGGCTGACAGGTGTTTCATACAGCTGTTGCATACTTGCTAATTTTTACAACTGGGGGGAGGGAAGAAAGAAGTGGTTCATTTCCCCACCACGGAGGGAGGGGCAATCGCCCCAGGTGAGACTAGAAAGCCACAGATGACAGACGTGCCCAAGTAGAGCTGTGGGAGGTTACAGCCCATGGGAATTCCTCACTCGCCAAGGACAGCCTCGGAAGCCACACCTATTGGGTACAGGACAGTTAGTACTGGAGCACAGACCGCATGTTAAGCTTTCTCCAGAGCCACATGAATCTGGGAGTCTTGATGGGAAAGGAAAACAAGGATATAACGAAGACGAAGGCTGCGGCTTCACACTCAGGGACCCTGAAACGGGGCTCCAATCTCCCTTTACACTGAAGGACACACACCTATATTATATTACAGATAATTCTAGTTGCTTCTCAGCTAGCAAATGCACTTGTCTTCACCTCAGGTGAAGCTCACCTCCCCCACCGGAGATGTTCTTAGATGCCGCCACATCTCGCTCTGTGTGGGTCAACCCTCCTCCCCTCTGCTCCCTCAGGGATTTCACAATCCATGTGATTCATGAGCCCATCGTGAGGAAGTGGAGTTTGTGATATAAAGCACAAAGAGATGACCAGCTGGGAAATGCTATTTTACAACTTCCAAAATACTTCACATTTAAAGAATCATTTGCCTATCTCTATTCTCTCCCCCACCCCAGGGCTGCTCACACCAAAATGAAGGCGGAGAAGCAGAGCCATTAAGGTCATTTAATACAGAATCTGGACAGAGCCTGTGGACCCTCTCCTAGACTGCAGTGGTCTCTCTCCTTGACTGGAAAGATCAAGTCTAAAATGACACCGTGTGAGTGCCACGGCCATCCTCTGTGGGTTGCTGGTCAAGCGGACCCTCTTCTGTTCTGGTATCTGGATTGGTTTGCATTTGGAATGGCAACGGTAGTCAACACTGAACTAACATTACTAGTGGGAAGAAAGGGCATAAAACTACAGCAACAGCCTCAGTGTGAGCAGTAAGGACAAAGGCTAACATGTCCCAGGGATTGGGTGCCCAGGCACCAATGTTAGCAATTCTGTGCGCTAGGCATCGCTGCTATCTCCGTTTTACATGAAGGTTGCAGAGCGCATGCATGCCAAGTCAGGCAGAGTGACTGCTAAGGCCCTACCTAGCCACACTTGCAGGGTGTAAGTTCAGAAAGGGGATGGGGTGTTCCCGCAGCATCCAAGTAGTCCTGGATGGACTTCACCACAACAGCTATTTTAGGAGTAGCCCAAAATAGAAATCCAATCTGAGGATTAAAATGCAGTTAAGACAGTGAGTTTAATTAGAGCAGGGGCTGTCAAAGTATAGCCTGTTTGTATAAAGTTTTATTGGAATACAAAGCGGGGAAGCATGGGCACCTTTGTTCAAATCCCCAGCACCTATGTACAAAAACTGGGTATGTGCAAGTGCACCTGTAACCTCAGTGCTGAGGGGTGGGGGACCAGGAGGCTCACTGAGCTTACTAGTCCCCTGTTAAGCTCCAGGTTCAGTGAGAAACTGTCTCAAGATAAGGCAGAGAGATAGAAAGGCTACCCAAGGGCTGGAGAGATGGCTCAGTGGTTGAGAGCACTGACTGCTCTTCCAGAGGTCCTGAGTTCAATTCCCAGCAACCACATGGTGGCTCACCACCATCTGTAATGAGATCTGGTGCCCTCTTCTGGCCTGCAGTCATGCATGCTGTATACATAATAAATAAATGAATCTTTAAAAAAATTAATTTTCTTTGTACTTTTTAAATACGGCTGTTGGAAAGTTTGGTTCTGTACACAGCTCACATTATGCATCCACTGAAGAAATAGCGCCTGTGTTCCACAGGTTCACAGGGTAGGAAACCAACAAGCTTAAAATCATTCTACTTGCGTTTGGTCCTGGAGAGTAATTTCTACCAGTCTAACCCAGGCTTCTACATTTAGAGAAACTCTCAGACATACAATCTCACCGGATGTTCTGACCTGACGGTGAGGAGGAAGGCTGGGGAAGACCGTTAACCAGCAAAAACAGCAGAGCCTATGAGGTACCAGGTATGAGGAATTTCCTCCAGCTTCAAACAGACCACGTGAGAGATCTTTCAAGACAGAGAGTGTTTCTCAAACATGGATGTTTTCCCGACAATTCTGCTTTTAGTTTCTAAAACGCAACACCATTAACTCTCAAAAAAGAAACCCGTGAACACAGCGCCGTCAGTGCCTACAGCCGCGGTGAGAACCATGCGGAAGTGCAGACTGAAGCCAAGCCGGACAGGCCGAGATGGGGTGCACACATGGAACCGTAAGTGCTCGGAAGGACTAGGCCCTCCAGTGTTTGCAACAGGCCTTCCTCCCTCATTGTACCCATGGGACAGTCACACATTCAGACCTTAGCTGCTATTGTATCCCGGTCACGTACATGTTTCCAATCCCCGAACAGAGCCTGAAAACCACACACAGTGAACATACGGTCAGCTGTTTCCCTGAGGCAGGAGAATGCAAGCCCTGCCTCCACGCTTCCAGCTTCCTGCTTCTATCAGCCCCTGAACC
>CABHPH010136347.1:0-34539 GCA_902168325.1 Peromyscus nudipes | reverse complement strand
CCATCCATCCATCCATCCATCCATCCATCCATCCATCCATCCATCCATCCATTCAACCAACCAATCAACCAACCAACCAACCAACCATCTGTCTTAGGGTTTCTATTGCTGTGAAGACACACCATGACCATGACAACTCTTATAAAGGAAAACATTTAATGGAGTGGTTTACAGTTTCAGAGGTTTAGTCCATTATCATCATGGTGGGACATAGCAGCATTCAGGCAGACATGGTGCTGAAGCTAAGAGTCCTATATCTTGATCAGCAGGCAACAGGAAGTGAACTGAAACACTGGGAGTGGCTTGAGCATATATGAGACCTCAAAGTCTGCCTTCACAGTGACAAACTTCCTCCAACCAGTGACAGCTACTCCAACAAAGCCACACCTCCTAATGGTGCCACTCCCAATGAGCTTATGGGAGCCAATTATATTCAAACTACCACATCATCCATCCATAGACTAGCCACATTAACATGCTTTTCAGAAGGTTGCTACCTTATACACCTTGTTTTCAATTCCCTAGAGTTTTCCCACATTTCCCCTAATGCTCATCTTCCAGGATCATGGTCCCCAAATCCTCCTATCTTTTTCCAGGTATGAGTTCACCATAGATTATACTCAAATGACACGTAGTATGACAGATTTTTAAGAAACAACTCAGTTCTTTGCAATGTGGAGCATGTCCTATGTTGTCCCCACAGGAGTACCAGCTTTGCCATTATTCCAACTTCTCTTCCTAGGTCAAGGTTACATCCTCCCACAATGACAAAGTACAAGGGCTACAGCTGGGGTGGACTTTGCCAGCTTTTAAACCCCAGATTCCAGGGCCATTGTCAGAAAAGCCTTCAGGTCTTTTGCAGCTGGGCCTCTGTATAAAACCCTTCATCTCCAGGCACAGAACATATGTGAAACCAAGTGGGCCTCAGAGTCAGGCTGGCTGGCAATGTTGGCACCCCTGGGTGATTAGCCTTGCCTTCATTTAGTGGTCTGATAGGACTGCCATGCATTTTATGGGGCCACCAAGGTTCAGGGTTCAGGGCCTGTCTTCCTGCCTCCTCATTCTTAAGGGGCTTAGAAATACTGACAGTAGCTAGGTGGCAGTGGTGTACACCTTTAATCCTAGCACTTGTGAGGCAGAGCCAGGTGGATCTCTGTGAGTTCGAGGCCAGCCTGGTCTACAGAGTGAGATCCAGGACAGGCACCAAAACTACACAGAGAAACCCTGTCTCGAAAAACCAAAAAGGAAATGCTGGCAGCACTTGCCCTTTGCTCAGTAAACCCCCTCACTGATAGCCCATGAGTCAAATTTCATCACTGTGGCTTTTCAGCTGAGGAAACTGGAGTTCAGAGAGGTGAGGTGCCTTAGCAGGACCACAGTGGTGCAGAGCTGGGACTGAACTCGGGGTTTCTGAACAGAAGCCCTCCACCTTCATTCTCTAGGCTGAGCCGGGCTGTCAGGAGCTTCTTCCCCCAACCCCAGGCACAGGCCATGAGGCAACCCCAGACAGGACCTGGCACAGAGGCCTATAGGGGTGGGAGGGGGGTGATGTGCAGGTAATACTTAGAGAAAGTGGCAGTAACCTCAGTGCCTTGGGGCTCGTAGGAGCCAGAGAGAGATTAAGGTGATTCCTGAGGTCCTTTCCAATTCCAAAATGCCTGGAGGTCTCTGGTGTGATGGAAAGCAAGGGTCAGTACACCTGAGCTCAAGTGTAGGTGAACAGGCATGCACACATCTGAACCAGGTTGTGAGTCATTCTGTCCCTAATTAGCTTCCCATAGGACAGCCTGGTTACTCCAGGCTGATTACTCCGGGGCAGGGGGAGACATGGGCTGAGTCCTTTCTGTCACTCGATGGTGAGTGAGCTGGATATGAAGGACACTGGCTCAGAGGATGGATTGAACCTCATTGAAGATAACAGGAACTGCATCTATTTATTCTTGCAAGAACAGCAGTGACTGCATCCAAACGGATGCTGACCCAGTGGGCCTGCCAGATGGGCTACAGAAGGCTAGGGAAGACACAGGCTTGGTGAAGGCTCCAGAACGTCCTCACCTCAGTAGGACATGGCTGTGGTTAATAGAAAGCACCTGCGACACAGAATAGATCCATCTGCAGAACATTATTGTTCATGGGCTAAACATGTGAACTTTGACCTCCGCTCCTCCTACTGGAAACTAATTAAAGTGCGAATCCAATTCCTCAGAAATTTGAATAAAGAGACACTAAGTGTGCTGTGGTGAGCTGAGATGTGCATGGGCGGCTTCTGGATGCTACCACTATGGGTTTCTCACTTCTGCCCTGAGCAGATGTTTCCTCTAGAAGCAAGTCCTGAGAGCTGAGGACCCACAG
Organism: Peromyscus nudipes; assembly: GCA_902168325.1. Taxonomy (NCBI): domain Eukaryota; kingdom Metazoa; phylum Chordata; class Mammalia; order Rodentia; family Cricetidae; genus Peromyscus; species Peromyscus nudipes. The sequence continues at coordinate 32,187 of CABHPH010136347.1, read as the reverse complement.
GCAGGGCCGTGGTGTTCAGACCGAAGGGACCTCTGTTCTCAGTTGGTTCTGCAGAGGCCCTGGGTCAGATGAGCTGCTCAGTGTGTGACTACATGGAAAGGCTGCGGCTTGTGGGGCTTTCCAAGGCTGGGTGCTGACAGATATAGGCAGGTGCTGTGCTGAAAGAGGGATGATTTCTGAGCCTCAGGTAACAGGCCCCTTTCTGCTGCTGGACCAGACACACTTGCACAAACCATGCTTATAACGAGGAAGGTGCCTCTCATCACACCTGCTGAGTAAAACAGTCACAATAGAGAACTCTGAACCCCAGCTAGGGCAGAAGTCAGCACACATCCTGTCCTGGCCCCACTGGGCAGCTCCTGCAGGGGTTACCGCCAGGGAATAGAGGAATGGTGAGAGGCTCTCTCTTTCCCAAGTCCCAGGAGCTGGAGGCTCCAGAGCTCACTGGCACTTGGTGAGGGTGAAGGGCTGGTCCTGGAGCCAGGAGCTTGGGCTGACAGTCAGAAACGGAGCCTGACTGGGCAGGGCCTGTCTCCTCCCCGACCTGAAGTCTTCTCATCTGAAAGATGGCGCTGAGTGTGTCTGTTCTCAGGGCTGTGGCAAGGACCTGAGAAAGACGCCGGAGTTCTTGGTAGAGTGGAGAGATGTCTGATGGGGGTGTTTCCTCTTACGTTCTAGAACTGTTAGACCGTACATGTTTTTTGACGTGCCTCCAGGAAAAGCCTCACTGGGAAGGCCCTACATTTTACAAAGCAAATTGCTCTCCATGGAGTGCATGAAAATAGCAACAGGCTTGGCCTCCTCACCCTGTGTGTTTACTCAGCCCTTACTTCGAGTTTGTTTTTAAGTTTGTCTATTGATTATATTGAGTCTATTCTTGTAAGCTATTGTAATCCCACTGTATAAAGACATGGTGCATATAAAAAAAAAGGAACACAGAGTTTGCATAAATGCTAGGCTTGATAAAATGATGATGATCACACAGTTTTTCCTCGAGATTTAGTCATTAAAACATGAAACAAATGATTGTGTTTTAATTGTCACTTAGCTATTCATCTATTCATCCAGTCATTATCTGTCACATCCATCCATCACCCATCCACCAACCTACCCATCAATCCAACTATCCATTCATTCTCCTATCCACCCAACCATCCACCAATTGCCAACCCATCCATCCTTTCCTCATCAATACATCCACCTATCCAGCCACTCATCCACCCACCTATCCACTCACCCATTCATCTATCTACTCACCCATCTACCCCCACACCTATCCACCCACTACTTCCCTACTCACGAATTCATTTATCTACCCATCTGTCTATATCCATGTACCTACCCCCCAATCCATCTAGATGCTTACTACCCACCCATTAATCCATTCACCAATACATCTACCCATCCATCAATCCATTCACCAATACATCCACTCACCCACCCACCCTTTCATCCAGGAAATATTTATTGGTTCTAGTATATGCTGGATGCTGTTCTAGGTGCTTGGGATTCAGCAAAGATAAAACAAATATCTGACCTTATGTGGCATAACATGGTTCCTTCCAGCTAGCACAGTTACAGAGAGACCCAGAAGTTACCTGTGCCTTCATGTAAAAGCCTTTGTACCACGTTCTAGGAAGAGGAGAAAGCCATGCAGGGTACATGCATGGGAGAGAATGGGGTCAGGCAGAATGTCAGCTGTAATGTCTTCACAAATAAAATGCTGGATTAAAGAGGTCATGACCCAAGACCGGAGATCATTCTCTGCTGTAGTGATGTAATTTGAAGGAGCTTTGCAGACCTAACCAGTTTTAAAATGGGGCTGTCTCCTGCCTCCCAGAAGTTACGTGGAAACACTGCTTTGTCCTGAGAAGGCCTTTGTCCTTACATGAAGTCCAAATATGGCCATGGCTACTTTCGTGTGGCAGACAAACTAGGAGGTGACTCAGCTTAGATCCCTGGGCTTCTGCTTGGATGATTTGGAAACTTGGTGGCTTGCTGTACTTCTGAGTGCCGGTTCCCCTACTTTTAAAATGGACACACTTGTGTCTTCTTCACTGACCCAGGACAGCACAAGGGCCCTCCACTGAGGTAGGTGGCACACTTCCTGTGCCATTTCCCCTGGACTGGATACTCAAGGAGCAATGCTTATAAAGTGTCCAGCCCAAGAGAAGAGAACAATTCTGCCATCCCCTGGGCCCAGATCATATAGTATTTGAAGTCTGAATTAACTACAGATAAACCCCTTTATTTTCCAATAAGCTGCATCTACTTACCCAGGCAGTAAGCAAGAGCTAGTGTGCTGTATGCTAATGAGGTCTTCTTGACCTGTTTATATTCCTGCCAGGCCATTGCCCCCTAAACTACAGTCAGGATGTAGCTGACCCAAGGATGCTGGCTGGATAATTAAATTGATTTTGACCAGTCATAGTTCATCTTCCCAGAGGCCCCCCCGCCCCCTTTTGTCATTAAGGTTTTTCCTTTTTCCTTTTCCCTGGGTAAAGATTTCCATCATTTATCCCAACACTTTGAGAAAAACAATGAAGATTTTGTTAAACTTTTCACTGAGAAAACAACAAAAACAAAAAATCCCCTGAAACCAACCACCCCCCAACCTGGCATCCTCAAATGAGATGACTCAGAGAAATAAGTTCCTTCAATTCCATCTTTGCAAATCCCTCCATGTCCAGAGTGTTCCAAGATCGTACACAGCTGCTCAGAGTTCAGAAGTGGGTAGATTTGGATTGTGTGTGTATTCTGTGTTGATGACTCTCGGGCTCTGGTACGTCTTATCAGCCTCTGGGAGCATTCACAGGAAACCACTATTCATTCCGCCTCCTTGACATGCATTTTCAGACAAATCTTTTCAAAGAGAAATTCCATTTTAGCATGAGACGACCTGGAGGTGATCAGGCAGAGGACAGCCTCATTTCTGCTCAATCTCTTAAAGGCTCAGCCTGGCCTTTGCTCCCAGATGCATTCTCAGCTCACCCCCTTCCAACTTTGGCTCCTTGTTCATAAGGAATTAAATTATTGGTCACTCTTATGATGATCTGAAATGTGTTACCATGGTTGAGTCTGAAGATTTCTCTATCTCTTAGAGTAGTGGTTCTCAGCCTAGGGGTCTGGAGCCCCACAGAGGTCGTCTATCAGATATCCTGTATATCAGATCTTTATCATAACAGTAACAAATTATAGTTATGAAGTAGCAAAGAAATAATTTTATGGTTGGCGGGGGGGGGGGGGAAGTGTCACCACAACATGAGGAACTGTATTAAAGGGTCTCAGCATTATGAAGGTTGAGAACCACTGTCTTAGAGGGACATACAAGTGCCTACAGATGGATATCCAGGCCAGCTTAGAAGGGGGAAGAGGTTGCTCAGTGAGGAGACCCTCCCATACCTACAGAATCTTCCATCAGAACTCTGCCTTTTTCAACTTGCCACCTCCAGATCCCTTGCCCGCCTCTCCACTACAATGAATGCCAGTTCTCTGAAATCAAGGATCCTGCCATCTGTGTGCATGTGCGTATGTGAGTGTATGCATGCATGAGTGTGTGTGCATGTGTGTGGGGAGGTCAGAGGTCAACACTGGGTGTTTTTCTCAAACATTCTCCAGCTTACTTTACAATATCTTTCACTGAGCCTGAGCTTGCTGATTGGCTAGACTAGCAGGTTAGAAAGGCCCGGGAGTCTTGCTGGCACTGAGACTACCCAACATTGTGCTTAGCTTTGTATGTGGTGCTGGGGACCTGAACTCAGGTCCCTGATGCTTGTGCATAGAGTATATTACTGACTGACTGAGCCATCTCTCCAGCCCATTTGGTTGTTTATAATCAGCATGTATTAATTGGAAATAATAGGTTCCGTATGACATTTTCATATGTGCACATATTTTAATCATATTTATCCCCTTCATCTTTTACCCCTCACACTTCCACTGTCCCCCTCCTCTTCCCAACTAGCCCCTCTTGTACTTTCGTCTTTTCTTTTTGCTGTTGTTTTAGTGACCTGGTGAGTTTCACTAGGGTGGCTTATGGGAGCACGGGTGAAAGTTTGTTTATATCAAGAACATCTTATCAGTAGATATACCACGAAGAAAAATGGCTTTCCTTCCTTCCTCGACTTCATTAACTACTTAGATAAATCCTCAGGGAGGGGCGGGGCCCTGTGAGCCCCTCCTCACTCCATGGACAGAAGTGTGGTTGGGCCCTACCTTGTGCAGATTTTGTGCAGGTAATCATAGCCACAGTGACTTCAAGAGTCAAACAGTGGTATCATCTCAGGAGGCAGCATTCTTTACCATTCCCCAGCTTCCTCCTGCTCTTTCAGTTCCTTCTGCTTCCTACTCATCAGTGATCCCTGAGTCTAGGAGGGGCCCCTGTCGATGTCTCATTTATAGCTGAGCTTCGAATAGTTGCTTGCTCTCAGCACTTTGACCAGCTATGAGACTCCAACCTGCAGGGGTTTTGTTGGCTGATTTTCTCATCTCTTTTTACCACTATAATACAAATCCCCCTCACTTTGGTGTTTAATTCACCCACTTGCTTAGGAAATTGCTTTTCATCTGAGAAAATTAAAAACACTACTCTCAGGACGGGAATGTAGGATCATAATGGGAACCACACAGATATGAGTCTGTCCTGCTATGGGTGTATACTCAATATCCATCAAGGAGCACAATGTGTGGCCGATTCCAATGCATTCCTCCCAGACAGCCTAAGTGCCCAGCTCTCAATAATAATTTTTTTTGGTAAAAATTAGAGGAACCAGTGACTCTATTTTTGAACATAAGTCTCAACTTTCCAGTCTGTAGCAAGCTATATTTACTATCACGCTAACTCCACCCCTATAGCCTTATTCCTATGAATGCAGCACACTCAACCCCGGAAGACCAAGAGCTGTACAGAGCTCCTTAATGGATGGATGCTGCTATGTTTAACTCCTACACAACCCCCCAGACACCACACATGCCAAAGAGTAATTTCCAAGGCAGGTCTTATATGCTCAGTCTCCAAAGACATAAAACACAAGGCACTCACAGGCTCCTGGTAATTAATGAGACAAGCCATAGGGAAACTCCCCCTAGCTAGTGCTGCCGTGCGCGCAAGGAAACCAGGCACCCTGGTTTGCACAGGACTCTGCTCCATGCTTGAATTTGCAGGCCTTCTAGTCCTATTTGTTAGGGTTGAGGGTTGGGTCAAGATTTTAGAGTTAGGATACAAAATACTATGTTAAGGGAAAACCAGGTGGTCTATAGGACACACTCTTTAGTCTATTTCTGGTACTTATTTCTTTTTGACTATCAGACCTGTTATTAATCTATCTCTTCCTGAGTCTCCTTCAGGCTCAGACTTCAATTAACCAACATTTTTGACACTAGCTGCCCATGGGTCAATCAGCAGGGAGGAAGAAGTCAGAGGAAGGTCAGTGTTTGGATCAGTTTAAAATCAGCCCCAGTAACACAGTAACCAAAAGTCCTTCCTACAGCTCAGTGGGAATTCTGAAAAAGGGCCAGCGTCTGTGCTTGCTGTCTCTGTGAACTAAATGACACTAATACTCCTTTGTCTTTGGGAGTGATTTATAATTTACAGAGGCAAATGATCTCATTTAATCTACTCCCCCTCCTCTCCCAGGGACCCCATGAGGCAAGGGAACCACCACTATGAGATAATGCTGGAGCACCCTGGGAAATTCCACCATAGGTGATGGATGGTGGGGGATTGTTTGGGCTCCTCGGCTTTCCTCTCACTATGGGCTTTTGTGATTAATTCACCCACTTGCTTAGGAAGTTGCTTCCCATCTGAGAAAATTAAAAACACCACTCTCTGGACAGGGATGTGGGATCATAAATGAGAACCAAATAGAAAAAGATTTACACAAAACACAAGCTCAGCAAAAGAGAAAACTCTGACATTGCTAATAAGGAATAAATCAAATAAAGGCTATTAGCAAGCCCCTGGTGTGTGTGGGAAGCCTTCAAAATGTTTTGCTGAGCTCTTAACAATGTCATTTCTACCTGAGGTGTTCAGATATCTCTAGGGTAATTTGGCCTGCACTGTTCAGCCCTGCCGTGGACACCTGCCAGTGAGAAAGACCTCCCACAAAACCCCAAGAGTGCTAGAGAGCATGCCTGCAGATGCCTATGATCTTTAGGGCTACAGGGTCTTCCTCAGCTGAGAACTCCTCAAACAGCACTTCCTATTCAAGAGGATGAGTGGGTGGGTGGCCGACTGTGAGGCAGGAAAGACATACAGATGGACCTATGCATTTTGCCAACAAGGCTCACAAAGGCCTAGGGCTTCACGCATCTCTGCTTGTGTGCATGAGAACCATCGGGCCATAAGAACAATCGGGTCAGAACTGGGATGGCAGGATTTCTTCACTCCAACCCAGTGGTCTCTAACTAGATTTTGCTCTTCCATTCTCTCTTATCAAAAGTGAAAAAGCACCAGCTATGTCAGCTGCCAACACGGTTGGCCAGTGGGGACCCTTTCTGGAGGTGTGTGGGCAGATGTATTAGTGTCCATGGGATAATCAGCGGAACAAAGCATACAGAACGTTCCCTCTGTCCTCTGGGTGAGTTTGAGAAGGCTCGGAGACCACCCTGCTGCAGGCCAACTCCCACCAGTTCAACCTTGAGCCACTGGTCATGCTACTCAGGGAGGCTGGCCCTCTCTAGGCCCCCAGGGTAGTGAGACAGAAGGTGCATGCAGGCCTCAGACCAACCTCACGCACTAAGCAGTGGCTCCTTGCCCTAAATGTCCAGCTGGTTCTTCCCCTCTGTTAGGATTTGTACACAGAGAACATTATGCTTTAGTGTGGCCAGCCTCCCTTTCACAGAATACCATTTATTAGTCTCTAGCAGGCAGAGTCAACCATTTGACATTGTGACATGATGTCATCTATAAAGTTCACACTTGAGAACTGCACAATTGAGTTGTAAAAATAAAATTGCAAAAGAAGTATCTCATCATGTTTTAAGTGGGTGTACAATTTTGTGTTGAGTCAAATTCATCTCTATTTTAGGTTGCATGTAGCCTGTGGGCCAAGGGTGGGCCATGCCTACAGCTCTCTGATAGTGTTGCTTTAGATTCTCTCCACTTTTAGTCAGGTCCTGTGTTGTAGAATATTATTTTAAGATGTGTTACATTTGTTTATGCTGTGGAACATTTGTTTTAATGATGCAAAGATGTGTTGCATTCTTTTATGTTACAATTGTTTAACTCTGTGAAGCTGTGTTACTTTGACTGTCTGAAACACCTGATTGGTCTGATAAGGAGCTGAATGGCCAATAGTAAGGCAGGAGAAAGGAAAGGTGGGGCTGGCAGGCAGAGAGAATACATAGAAGGAGAAAAAGAAGAAACAAGAGAACAAGGCTAGGGACCAGCCACACAGCCACATAGCCAGCCACCAAGTAAGAGTGAAAGTAAGATATACGGAAGTAAGAGAAAGGAAAAAGCCCAGAGGCAAAAGGTAGGCGGGATAATTTAAGTTAAGAAAAGTTGGCAAAAACAAGCCAAGCTAAGGCCGGGCATTCATAAGTAAGAATAAACCTCCATGTATTTATTTGAGAGCTGGGTGGTGGGCCCCCCAAAAGAGCCAAAAGAGTGAAAAACACCAACAACAGTCCTGCTGTCATTAAACAAGGCCTAGGTGACTCTACTGAATTATGTTTAAGGCAGAATCATGAATGAAAGGTGGCCCCTGCAGTGCCCATGAGGATGCCTTGAGGCAGCAGGAACTTGCTGTGAAGGGCACCTGAGCAGTGGCTCACAGGAGGTGGCAAAGCTCTGAAGTGGGCTGCGTGGTTTAGCCCAGCCTGTGCTGGTGTCCTAAACACCGTTTGGTAGGAGCCCCTCTGGGTACCATTTGCAAAGGAAGACCACATTCTTCAACAACCCTCCCCTCCTCAGGGACTTTGAGGCTCCCGGGCAGCTCTTTTCTTTCACCCATGATCTCTCCTTGCCAGCAAGGCTTCACAGCCCCAGTGGCTGGGTCATTTGGTCAACACCTTTTACCCCTAATGTCACCATTCAACACACTTAGACAGTAGGCTTGGCTGGGGATGCTCCATCACATAAGTGTCTACATGATCCTGGATTTTAATCTAAGGACAGGGCACTGTACCCAGTGTGTCCTTTTTCTTTTCTGAATTTGCCTGAATCAGCTCACCACTCCAGTTTGGGACAGGCTCTTAGAGTTGTCAGAAGATATCTGCATCTTTTGTGTGTTTGTTTGTTTTTTTTTTTTTTCAAGACAGGGTTTCTCTGTGTAGTTTTGGTGCCTGTCCTGGATCTTGCTATGTAAACCAGGCTGGCCTCGAACTCACAGAGATCCGCCTGGCTCTGCCTCCCGAGTGCTGGATTAAAGGCATGTGCCACCACCGCCTGGCTGGATATCTGCTTGAATCTCCCCAGGTAGCATCTGTGCCTACCTCACTCAAAGACTTCAATGGTGGGATTAGCTTCTATTTTTTCTGTTAGAACCAAGTCTGGGGTTTCAGAAAGTCACTGAGTGAAATGGGATCACCTCATCTTTGAAAGCGGTTAAGTCATTTCACTCAAACCCCTGAGGTCTGGTTAAGTGGTCTGTCAACATGGATATGGTAACCAACTCTCATCCCCATCCAACTGGAGGTAAAAGGCACCTTCTACCTAGCATGCTCCAGGATGTGATCCTCTAGGACACATGACCCATTTCAATTTGTAGGGTGAATTCTCAAGGCCCTCAGAAGCCTGGCTCATCCAGCCAATGTCAGCTGAAGCTGAATGCTCAAATCAGAAACATGTGCTGAGATTGTAGGATAATTTTTGATTTCTAAATAATAGCATCCATCCCCACCACATCCCAGGGAAGAGGCCAGCCCTTGTGCTATGTGGCATTAAAGCTGGCTGTCCATGACTCGCCAGAACACACAGTCCATTCTTGCTACTTGTGCATGAATTTCTTTCAAGAAACTTCTGTGGATACTTCAATCAGAGAACCAGGGGAGGGGAGCATTTCCTCTTTTTCTAAGATGCTTCTCAGCACACAATTCAAGCTGTGCACAACTCACTCTCGGGCCCCTGGAGCCTGGTACTTACCCGGTGGAAGGGTTCATGATGCATCCTCCTTTCTCTGCAGCCATTCTGCAGCTGCAGCCCCTCTCCAGTGTGTCATGGTTCATTCCGAAATTGTGGCCCAACTCATGTGCCAAGGTCACGGCAGCACCAAGAGGGCTGTCTGAATGGTCCTCAAAGGAAATAAAAGAGCACAGATTTACAGTTCACATCTGCTTGGCCTTTTCTCACCCATCTTCTCGTCCCGTGGCATTTTCCCATCATTAACACTTGGTTTAACTGAATCCCCCATAAGGCCCAATGCAGAGCCTTGCTATTAATTCTGAACATGGGAAGTAATTTGGCCTATTTCCTTAAGCCCATTTGGGGGTTCTTCTGGTGAAGGCTGTCTCATGAATAACTGAGGATTCTTTGCCAATCTCTCCTCTGCAAAACATCAGGCAAAAAAGTATTCCCGATGATAGAAAGAAAAGGCTACCTGATCAAGATGATGCTAAATGGAGGATGCTTTCAAATCATCCCTGAACGGCTAGACTTAACCCTCTTTCTTCCTTTCTGCCTGGTAGGGGAGGATTCTGGGAAAGTTCTTGACAACCCACAGTAACAGCTGGTCATGGAACATAATTCATTGGAAGGCTGACTGAATTAAGATTATAATTCAGTTATGGTTCACTCTTGCTGGCCCTTTAAGCTGACCTTGGACAAAGAGAAGTCCCCATTCTCTGATGGAGCTGCTGGGGTTCACGTTGCTGGCCACTTCCAGCTTACTGGAATCCTTGGATAGCTTGGCTCATATCCCAAGTAGACATTTAAAAATAACTGAAAATACAGTTACTTAACTTAACCTAAATCTGGTTAATTAGCAGATGTGATTTATAGAAATTCTGCCAGTGAGTAGGGTTTTGGAAAAGGTGTTTGGACCCTGGTGCAAATGAGTATCTTGCTTGAATTTTGGTTTGTGCTACCCAGAAAGAGATAACAGGTTTTCCAAAACATATCTAGAAGAGGATATGATAATTTTTTTAAGAAAAATTCTTATTTCCAGTCCTCATGAGGACTCTGGGTAAAGGTGTGTTTCTGTGAGAGCCGATGGATTTACTGGTGGTATCATCAAGGGCAGGGCTTTCTCACTAGCCCATTGTCTCAGACACAATGCCATGTCTAGGAAGCTAGTTGTTCTTAGATGAAATTCCTGATAAATTACTTCATTTACATTTCACCATTTCCTGTTGTAGGAAGTACTGTAGACATGTTTCAGGAAATAACTCTTAATAACGTGCATTGGTAGAGAGAATGTTGGTGCTAAAACACGTGGAGGGTGGAATTTAGTTAGCACACTTTGGCACAAAATTCAAAAAACTTGTTCCCCAAGAATACTCAACTGTTAGTTTTTCTGTTCTGTGGAACATCAGTTTTGTTTTTAATTGTTTGAGGTACTTTACATCAAGCGTAAGTGATTATATAGAGTCTATCTTAAGGATTACTGGTAATCCCTTTATACCTGCTTACAATGAGGAAGAACACATATTTTTGTGTGTCTGATAGCATGTCCGAATCAAGAGGTTTTTGTTTGTTTGTTTTTATTTTGTTTTGTTTTTTGGTTAGTTAGATACAAAGGCATGGCTTTCAATTACTAAGATTGACAGTTGACTTTATTGTGAAGAAGTGGAGACATGGTCTTAGAAGTCCTATTTTTAGCTCTGTTAGGGCTCCTCCCTCTTTGTCAACCACTTCCTTACTCTATAGTTGAGGGTCATTGGGTATAGTGATGATCGCACCTAATACACAGGACTCCAACTTCAGGATGCAGTCACGGGAAAGCTAGTGCAGATGTTTTAGGTCTGGGCAGGATGTTGTTTTGTTGCCTCATGAATCCAACAGAAGTTAAAGCTACTGTATGATGGCATTTCCACCCTATTTGATATTTCTCTGTGGGATAAAAAGGGTGTGTGTAGAGACAATAATATCAGCCATCTAGTTGGTGGAACCAATTTCTTTAAAAATTTTATTTATTTTTAATTATGTGTGTACATGACTGTGTCTGTGTGTGGGTATGTCCATGTGATTGTAGTGGCCGTGGAGCCCAGGAAAGGGTACTGGGTCCCTTGGAGCTGGAGTTACAGGCAGTCAGGAGCTGCCTGACTTGGGTACTGGAAACCAAGGCCAGGTCCTCCGGAAGAGTAGTACTGTCAACTCTTGATTGCTGGGTCATTTAGTCAGCCCCCTTGATGATTAACTTCCGGCCTTACTTGACTCTCACAGCCTTACACCTAAGCTGCATCTATTCTCACCTTTCTTTCACAGTTCTTTTTTTTTTTTTTCTGTACGATTTTAAAGAGGGAATCATAGTACTTGTTTCTGTAGAAACAGAGCAAGGACTATGAGCTGAGGGTCCCTTTACCCTGTCTTGTGGGACATGGGATGCTTCAGCTCCATGCAGGGGCAGGACCCACTTTGCTCATGAAGAATTCCATTTTGGCTTCTAAACGTATTTATGCCAGTTTTAAGTGGCCCAGTCAGTAGCAGCTAACCATGGAACCATGAAACTGAAAAGCACTCCCTCTTAAAACTTTACAATCTGTTCTATGAAAACATAGCTGTGATCTGACTTGAAATTAACCCAGGCACCAGCAAAACCTAGACTTTCCAGTGACTTCCATGGTGGAGATCACCGGCAGGGCTTCCCTGTTCAAAGGAAACCTGAGAGGAGCTGGTTCCAGCCAGCAAGCCAAGGAGTGGGTGCAGGCCCTCCACATAGGCTACCCACGCAGTGCCGGCTTGCATAAATTACCTACCACTGCTCCCAGACGGGAGGAAAATGTTTATGTACCATCACTAGGAAGATTAGATTAGGCAGTATGCAGAGAAAATAACACTCAGCAGAATGTAACTGTTTCCACCCTTTGCTACAACTGAACACCCACAGCTGCTCTATATATGAAGGGTGGGGAGGGAGCATGGCTTCTCCAGAGGGAAACCGTGCATTTGTTAATGGAGATGGAAGGACCGGCTCTGAGGATACTCCCTGTCTGAGAGACCATACCATGGTGGGCACTAGATTCTCAAGGGACAATCTGGTATGAGAATCCCTTCTAGAACTTTCAGGAGGGCCAGCGTGGGAAGGAGCCTCCTGTTGGGCAGACAGTCTAAGTTCCTTCCATTAAACTCATAAGAAATCTCAAACATGCTTCTCGTTGTATTTCCTTTTACAAACATATATAGCCCCATACATGACAAAGTTACCCCTGTAGAGCAATAAGCCTAGGCTTCTGCCTTCCAAGAATAAGGTTATGATAAAGACAAACTGTATTCTGGCCAGAAGGTATGGAAAGCATTTGCAATGGTACGCAGGGAAAAACCTCAAACTTCTGACTGTTGGGCTCAGAGGCAGAGCCATCAAAAAAAATCACTTGAGCGGCAACACTTGGCGAGACCACAGTCTACCCCAAAAAACTGAGCATGGAAGGCAACCCCCACACCCCGGCTCATCCCAAGCCCAGGAAACATATTCCTGGATTGAAATACTTTGACCGATAGTCCCAGTTGAGATATGTCTGCCTTCCCTGGGTAGCAGCTGTGTCCCCCACGTGTGGGAAAATAAATCATAAATATGGGCGGAGCAAGGACAGAGGTAAATTTAGAAAGCATCACTGGAAAGGCGCTAATTTCATGAGGCCTGACAAGAGTGGGGATTTCCTGGGGTTGAGGGGAAATGGAATAGGGAAGACATTTCCTGGGCATCTCTGGCTTACCATGACAACCCCTCCAGACTGCTCTGCAGTACACATGCTCATGATGGGTGCCATGCCGATGGTGGTTCCTTGGAAATAAACCCCACTGGAAAACAAAAGGAAGGACTGTCTTTAATCTCATGCATCAGGGATGCCTTTCCCAACATTTCAAATCTTGTTAGGCAGGCCTGCCACAGAGTGTTCAAGGATGCGAACAGCCCCAGGACTAGTTACTTGTGACTTTTATCTTTTTTTTTTTTCATTACACTTTACGTTTCCGGTTGCAAGATGGTCCCATAATTCTTGTAGAGTTTTGTTGTCCAGACTCAGACAGCGGCCAGGCATCACTTAGTATTTCTAAGTTGCAGCCTGCCTCCTGCTTCCTGATGGACTGGAGGGAGCTCTTCCTTTGAAACAATGCCTGCTGATAGAAAGCCTGGGAAGTCTTTGGGAATCACTGTTTGCTAAAGGAAACAGGAGACAGCTTGGGAGATTTTTCTGTTGTAGCTGGAGCTTGCTTTCCTGTGTAACTCCTCATCGCCAGACACGAAATCCTTCAAAGCGTTCTGCCAATATGGCTTTTGGGACTGACATCGGCAGGAAGGCGATCACTCTGCTAGAGCCAGGACAGCGAGTAAGCGCCCACAAAGCCTTGGCAGCAGAGGACGTTTCTGGAAGGGAACTTGGTGGCTTCTATGTAGGCGTCCTCCTATCTGGAATCTCAACCTGATCATGAATCTAATCACACCAAAGGACTGTTTCAGGCCAGTGTGTTAATCCCAGGCTCATGCATTCAAACTTTAACGTTGTATTTGTTGGACTCCGATAAAGTAATCAAGTGACTTAGTCATGTTATGTTGGCTGTGTACCAAAGCAGACAATGCAGTGAGAGTTTGAAAAGTCAAACATGAGGCCCGAGAGATGGCTGAATGGTTAAGAGCTGGATGCTCTTCCAAAGGACCTGGATTCCATTCCCAGCACCCAGATAACAGCTCACAACTGTCAGTAACTACAGTCCTAGGGGAATCAGCTTCCTCTTTTGGCCTCTGTGGGTGTCAGGCACATACAGTACATAGACATATACGCAGATAAACACTCACACATGAAATAAAATAAAATAAAAACTCAAGTTAGATATCTTCACGGTGACCAATTAGCTAGAGGTAGCAAGTGTGTAAATAGCATTGTTCCTTCTCTACTTCTGTTTCTTTTTTCTTTTTTTAGTTTTCTTTTCCTTTCCTTCCTTTTTAAACATTTCCTTCTTTTATCAGTTAACTTTCTAACTATTGCACTAGATCCATCCCTTGTTATCTATGGGGACTAAACCTAGATCTTCTGAGGGTACCACAACTCACAGATACTCAATTCCTTGCATAAAATGGCATTGTATTTGCAAAAGAACCAACGTATCCATATAATCTAATCCCTTGATTATTTGTCCTTAATGCAATGTAAGTGCTCTGTCAGTCATTATACTGAATTAGTTAGGGACGACAGGGATAAAGGTCTGTATATGCTTAATAAAAACAACATTTTCTCTGAATATTTCTGGTTTGAGGTTGGTTGGATCCACAGGTGTAGAACCCTCAGATGTAAAGGGCCAACTATACACTCATATTCACAACCATTGTATTTACAGCTGCTCATATATACAGACCATATGAATGGTTACAACTATACATCTGAGTAAATAAGAAGGTTAAAGAAGATGTTAATTTATTTCCAGATGTTTAGGTTGGACAGATTCCTCTAGTGGAAAAAAATAAAAAAAAAACATTCCAACTCAAAGTACATGAGATGGACTTTAAATAGTGCAGGATTGGCCAGTGCATAAAATGGGAGGCAATTGAACATATCCACAGGGACCCTGATGAAATGGCCGGAGTGAATGATCAGGGAACACTGACCGACTGGGAGTGGACGGAGGCATTTCCAAAAGTGAACACAGGGCAGAACTATCTTGTCCCCTTCTCATACATGTTCAACAAGCTAGATCTGATGGACCAAAGAACAGTAACCACCGTGCCTGAAGGTTTCACTTAAATTACATGAGAGCAAAAGAATAATAGCATAAAGTGCTTAAAGATTAAAATAAACATGTGCCATTTCAGAAAACATCTATTCCCTATGGATTCAGGCTAATATAGGGACATTCTCTTCTTTTAAATGCAGAGGTATCTGGAGTCACTCACCATGCATTGCTGGACAGTTGCCCCACCCCACTTCATTTCACATCTCTAATGCTTTCTATTCTTCTGGTTTTTTTTTTTTTTCCTCAGCAGACAGACTGAGATTGGCCACTGTTACATTCAAATTACCTATCTGGGTACTAGCAAGTGCCCTATGGATACTGACTGGAAGAAGAATACAATGTCTGGATGACACTTTCTGACTTGGAAAGTCAAAAAGAACTTCTCCAACAGAGGAGGAAGGCCCTCGTGTTTCTCTGGGTACCTGACAATCTTAACTCATATGCCTTGCTCTCAGATTGTGTAAAAACATAGATTTTTTTTCATTAATGATACACTGCTGTTTGAGGCAATCTTATTAAGACTAAGACCAGAAAAATTAGCACAGAGGAAAATGCTCAGTTATGGAAAACCAAACCAAACCAAACCAGAAACGAGAGTCCTACAGAGGGACAGGAGACTTGTCCACTGGGTCTATGATGCCAGGTGGGGATATGCTTGACCCCTGATGCAAGCTAGGAAGCCCTTTGGAGGAGCCAGTATGCTTTGTAGACAGATGTGGCTCTGGGTACCCACAGGAAGTATGTGCAGATGGCACTGTGTCTTAAATAGAGGAGGACAGTACCTCTCACCTGATAAGCTGAGCATTGTCGTGGGATTTGCGAGGTAGAAGCTTTATCTTCCTCCAGTCCAGAAATTCATGGAGACTAGTGAAGGGGTCCTGGCTTATAGAGCATTTGTCCATGTCATTCCACACTTCCACCCCTACCAGCACGATCCGGATGTTCAGTGGTCTGTAAAACTAGGAAAATGGGCATCCTTGGAGGAGCACATTATCAGAAACTTAAAAAGAAAATTGGAACCGATTTCACTGTTTGAAGTTCATTGCTGTAAGTCAGGAAAACCCCTCTCTGTGCATCTTTGTTCCCATGGCAAGAGGATTTAAGTAGTACCTGCTGCAAAATAAAACATTAGCTGGACTCTCTAATGCTGACCAATTTGATGCTAAAGTTATCAGCCATTTCTCCTGTCTGCTCATAGATGTATGGGAGGGTGCCTTTCAAGTGATTTGCTATGATTTAAATGTGGGTGCAAGCTACCATTTAATATGCTGTCAGTTAATATCTACTGCAAGAAAAAACAATGAGTGGATGAAGATCATTCAGTCACTTCTGCCAAGAGTAAGAAATTTTTCGTTTTAAGTACAGTGTTCTGCCTATGAGGTACCGAAGATGCATCTGAATTTCTCAGCAAAGACTCAGCTTTGGCTGACGCCATCATATTCTGTTACCTATCAAGTTAGGAAGTTTAGTGCCTTTCAGAATAACAGAAGCATTAAACAAAACCTTCTTCAGTAACTTCATGACCACATTTTTCTGACCATACCAAGAAGTTATCTGTCATATGGAGTTCTTCTCACAGGAACTTGAGAAAGCTTTGAGCAGACCCACAGCGAGTCTTCTCTTTCATCCCTACATATAGGCAGTAATGATTTCAACCAAAGCCCCCAGTCCATAGGAGATCGGGGGCCAACTCTTCTAGTTTTCAAAGGATGGCTTGTCTCATAGGCGGTATGAGTGGCTAGTCAACATGGAATGCACATCAGTCCATCCCAGGGTTGATGCTGACGTTCTTCTAGGCCCATAGTTCAGGACCCAAAGCAACTATAGAGCTAAGAACTGTTATTGTTCCCATTTATAGTCAAGAAAATGAGGCTGGGGGAGCCCTGTAAAAATCACCCTTGCTCTACACTTAACAGCAAATTGACAGGGAGGCAACTCTGTGGCCACAACCAAGGTGGTAAGCACACGAGTCCCCACTTTCTGAGATCCCGGACACACAAGGAGCAAGGCATTACAGCTAGCTCCAGAGGGAACTAAGTTTCTAGAAACATCTGGCCAACAAGGAACAGAAATCCCAGCAGCTCTGCATGTGATAGTTAAGCATCATTCCAATGCAGTGAGCTGAGGCACAAGGAGCTCCCTAAGGCTGAGCCTCTGACCCCAGATTTTCAACCCCCACATGAGGCAGCCCATCCTTTCCCTTGCCGATCCCCACAGTCACATGGTGAGTGCTGGGTCAGCAGCAGAACCCAAAGAACTCAGCTGGGGCACAAATGATGTCATAGGCTACACTGATTGCAGTGGTCCAAGTAGGGGTTAAATAGATAACAAAGACCATACGGAATCAATACATTAATGAGACAATTACATAAGCAAAATGTTGTCCCATGGTGTGTTTTTAATCAAGCAGCACATGACTTGTGCCTGTTTGCAAACTTCTAGCCCAGGTTATCCAGGAAAGACCATTCCAGGATCGTTCTGAATGATGCCTGCTCATGCCAGGGGCACCCCTCAAGATGATGTTCCATACTGTGTCATATGCAAAGGCCACAGTAATCGGAAAACAAATATTCAATGCTGATGTTTATGCCAGCTTTCTAAGATATTTCTTTAGGGCCAGATATTCTGAGTGGTCTTGAGGGTTGTCTTCTGAGAAACGGACATTGTTTGCCTCCCAGAAGTATTGAGTGGAAGCAGGAACTAATGTCTGCCCAGGCCTAACCTGTCATCTTTCTCAGCGCTAACTCACCAGCAAACCAAGCAGGGAGGGTTTCATACCAATGGAGAGTTTGTATTTCTCTGTGAGCCCTCCCAAACCACATCCTAGCCCAGATTTCAGACTTAGTTGTTTCTCTAAGGTTGGTACTATTGGTTAACTTCCATGTGTGCTACGCCTACCACAAGCCACTATTCACCATCCCTTGACTACCTTCTCTGGATGTTCTTCCTTGGTTTACCCACAGGCTATCTTGGTTCTTGTCAGTGAAGTATAATAAGCATAAGTACAGCCCTGGCTCGATGCCAAGGTACTTTCTAAGCCCAGGCTTAATCCACAAAGTGACCCTATGTTAGGAACTGTTATTGCTCCCATTTTAGAGTCAAGACCCTGAGGCTTGGAGAGGCCAGCAACATTATTCAAGATCATGACTGCATGGCTGGACTGGCACACAGACAGGCTGACTCTGATGTCATGGTTTGAACCATCAAAACTGCCACCCACATGTGAATACGGTGACTGCAGACTTTGAGAAAAGCTCATGGGCCTATGTAGAGCTTGGCAGTTGATTGCCTGGCTCAGAGATCCCAGAACGTATGTAGACACAGTCAGAGACACAGATGAGTGATTCTCTTATTTACACAACAGCTACAAATGTCTGCTATCAGTTCTTGCTGTGGGCAAGAGCATGGCACAAGCAGAGAAAATAAAGATTAGGACGGCCTCACCCTAGCTCAGCTGCTCAGAGGTCACCACAAGGCTTTAGGCACCATGAATCCGGTTAACTGATATGCTATCCCACTGAGCAATAGCACCAACAGGAAGTCCAAGGAATGCTGTGTTGGAGGGGCCCAAGTTTTCTGGAAGGAGTGGATAAGAAACGAGGGAGGTTGAGTTCCCTAGGGTCCCAGGAGAGCTTGCATTCTTCAGGCAACTGGCTCAGGAAGAGGGAAAGAGTGGTCACGTGAAAGCTGAAGAAATTTATCAGAGGAGGGCTACTGAAGTCACAGTTTAAGAAGGTTGGGTTGGAGTTAGGGCTTCAAGATGCAAACCTTCCTCCCCAGATGCTCACTCTGCTGCTCCTGCTACAGTGTAATCAGGACCCGGGAACAATGTCTCACAGTGTTTTCGAGAAGCATGACCATCAGGCACACATTCTGTTTCTGTCATCTGGGACTTTCTGACCCTTTTTAGAACCTCACCTTTGTCTCTGAGTCACTTCTCTGTCTCCCAGTCTGGGGTTTTCTCTTTTTTTCCCAAACCAGTACAGCTAAACAGTTATTAATTTAGAATGCCCAACCGAGCCAAGATGTCAGCAAATGAGGAAGTGGTCACTGAGACAAGTCAATGAGTTTTGGGCTGAGATTCTCCCATGAGTGTAGTTGCAAAACTGAAACTGGGAAGTCTGATGTTGCCTGGAGCCATCAGCCAACAGCTGTGGATTCAGAGTTACCCAAGGAGCCTGAGTTTTCTCTCCAGGGTCTCTAGGAGCTGTTGAGAGGTGGGCAGGAATAGCATGGCTAAACGTGTCTGTGTGCTCAGTGAACTGGCTCTGTTCTCCTTTTGTCCAGGCTGGCACACTTGACCGAGCCCACCAGGGCTTTTAGGGGCATACTGTTCTTTAATGACTACCACAAGCCATTAACAAACCCCTAATTGCTCGTTTTCAGTCTTGTGAACCGAAGCAAGATATAACCTAAAATAATATATAAAGAGAGATAAAGGCAGAGGGCCAGATACACCACTTCTTAAAATGGGGTTTCAGCCAATTCTAGTTAGATGTTAATGTAGCCCATCGTTTCCTGTTACTTCTGAGGTCCGGGATGTGCTCTTTCACTCCTTAGGGGAGCGGGAGGGCTTTTAGATGACAGTCTGCCTATTGAGGTTAGAGTGCTGGCTTGCCCTTCCACTCTCTGTCACCGGGTCTTCCTCTTATCTCACCCGTTTTAAGGAAAACCTTGCATGGATCTGTGCTGAGCCCCACCTCAGTCAATCTGATCAGATTAGGAAGGCTGAGATTTAGGAAGAAGTATTTAAAAGAGTAGTCCCATGAACAAACAAAATGCCCCAGGGAATTCTAATGCCCCAGCCAATTGTGATCCTGCTTTTCTTTTTTTTTGGACAGGTCTCAGATAGCCGGTGCTAGCCTCCAACTTGCTATGTAGGTGAGAGTGACCTCGGACTTCAGATCACCTGCCTCTACCTTCTAAAAACTAGAATCACAGGCAAGGTCCACCACAGCATCATTGCAGGGCTGTCACTTGGGTGCAGGATGAAGGGTTTATTCGTCTACCTCTATGGGTCTCCTGTGACTACAAACAGAGGGATTACATCTGACTGATGCACAGAACTCAGGACCCTGTGTTCTACAAGAATTTGTAAGATGAAGATGAATTTATGCAAAGACTTTTTTTTTGCCTTCCTCTTTCTGAAAAGGTTGAAAATTTAAATTGAACAGAACGAGATTTGCTTGAAATGAAAGATGCAGTGAGGAGCCCCTTTCAAACCGCCCCATGTGAAGGGCAGTTTTGTTGGAGAAGCCTGTCTATGAGAGGCTCAGCTACATCCAGCCCCCACACCCCCTTCACAAAACTGTTAGAGGCAGGAGATGTGTGACTACTGAGAAGCTCAGCTTTGCCCTGTCTCTCCACTGGTGGCATCTACAGTGCAGCCCTGTACCAGGTGAGTTCCTGGCTTTGGGCCCTGGAGCTGCCAGCCATATAGACTGTGAGACTCTCTAGGGGAGATCTGAAAACACTCATCTTTGCCAGAAAACCAGAAGTCAGAGAAGTCTTTGGAAGTCCCCACCCACTAGCACCGATGTGTAAACCATTGAGAAGCCCTGTTTTAGATGAGAGCCATCAACCCCAAACAATCCAGATTCTATCCTACAGGATTATCACGGGGAGAAGGGTGCTTTAGACAGTCAGAACCCTCATTTCCTTTCCAGAAGGTTCTAGAAGGAACCAGATTCTCAGAGACTCTTCCCCCAGAAATCGTCTTGGAAAAGTAGTGGTAGGGTCTCCCTTGTTCTCAATGAGGGACTTCCAACAGCAGTTGTTCCCAGAGGAATCATTCTCTAAAATGCTTCTGAAAATGGCTTTGGTTCCCATTGATCACTGAGATGTGATTAGATCATGAAGACTCTGACCTAATCAAATGATTACTGCCTGGATGGATTAATACTAGGGTGCTATTACCGGGGGGATTACAAGGGTGTGTCCTGAAAAGATACACTTGGGGACCACTCCTTGCCTCTCTCTGCTCCCTGGTCACCACGTGTTGAACAACCCTGTTCCTCCATGTCCTCTCTGCCATGACAGTCCAGAGCCTTGGAGTCAGCAGACCTCAGCCTGAAACTCCCAAAGCCAGAAGGTGAAATAAACATTCCCCCCTCCACAGTTTTTCTTACAGGTATCTGGCACACTGGCGAAAAAGAAATCTAACATGGTGACTGAGCCAGAAGTCAGCTTCTGAGTTCTGACAGTGCCCACCTTCTAGTCCACATTGGTGCATTGTGAACTTCATACTGGAGAGCAAAGAAGAGGCCCAGCTACCACATTCTCAAAGGTTCAATGCACCCTCCTGGGATTCCGCCTAATGCATTGTCCAGAATTCTCTTAGGTTAGAACACTTCCCAGCAAGACACGATCCTAGAGGCAGCTGAGTCCCCAAGGCCTCCATAGTCCGGACCAGCTAGGGCTGGAGTCTCCTAAAAGCTGCCCAGGGCCTGGAAAGGACGTGATCAGAGGACTGGACACTCAGAGGACCAGCACAGGACCCAGACGCAGATCTTGGTCTCTCTGTTCAGTCAGAGGAAGAACACTTAACTCTCTCAACCTCATTTCCAAACATGGACATGATTTGATGGATTTAATTACCTGTAAAGGAACTTACCTTGTCAACGTGATTAGCGATCTCTATTAGTCGCTGCTTAACTTTCTCCAGATCTTTTCCTTGCCTCTGAAACTAAACAATTTGAATGCCAGCATTAATATCGATAAGAATATCAATCAGGATTCCACTTCCCAGGTCCCAAGATGTGAAGTCTTGGGCTTTGGGGGCACCCTGTACTGTGTGTGTGTGGGTGCCCACATTTACAATGCAAGGAGCTGACATTATGCCAGATAGTTTCCCCAGCTGGGGAGTCCCTGCAATTCCCTACAGCTCACTCAAGCCAAACACTCATACGGTAACTTCTGCAGCTCTTCCAGCCTCATAAATGATGGAGGCAGGGACATGCTTTGGCAAAGAGAAAATGGACAATGGGAAGGGCTGTCCAAGGCCACTTTTCATATCATCATCTTGATTTTCACTTCCTGAGAAATTTCCTTTAGATTTGTTTTTTAAACATCAAATATGAGAAGCAAGAAAAGCTCATGGCAACATGACCAAGAAGGAGAATGGAAAAAAAGTTAACAAATTCCCCATTCTCTCCTCTAAGTGGACCTTCCAGAATGGGAAGAGTTTTCTGAGAAATTGTCAAGCTGGTTTCACTCACATATGTTAAATGAGTTTAGGAGAAAAATGTCACCAATTTATAATATGTTAATAGGATGGTAAGAAACCACAGGGAAGATAATCTAAAGAAAATTAATTTAAAATGAAGTGAAAGAAAAAAATCAACAGTGTAAAGCCATATCACAAGAGGGAATGATTTCTCTTCCATGTCTAGCATTCATTCATTCATTTATTCATTAATTCAGATTAAGGCACATCTAACTTTTCCCAAAATGTCAGAATGTAATTTAAAGCCATCCATCACTTCCCCTAGATAATTCTCCTTACTTAGAGAGCTTAGCTACAGAGAAACACTGTGGGGTTTTTGGGGGTGGGTGGATGGGTACACTTTGCAATTATTTTATTACACTACATACATATTAAATAGTCTATGCTTCCTCAGATTGGAAAAGCACAAATGGAATGCTTGCCTCCAAGGTTTCTCAGAACACCTCAGCAATGGAGGTAAGGTTAGTCCTAACCGGCTAAGCACCTCCTCTTACATCCTTTTGAAACCAGCTGTACTGAGACGGTTCACGGGTGCTTACCTCTCGGTTGTCGGCCACAATAACCAGCTCTACGTACTTGGTCATCTTAAGAGTCTCTCTTTTATGCTGCCAAAAGAGAGAGTTTAGTTTGCCTTAATACTTCACTGGGGCTTCCAGAACAATGTGCATGTCTCTCAAAAAAAAAAAAATAAAAATAAAAGCAAACAAGACAACAACAATAATACTTGGAGGGGAGACTCTTCCTCTCTGGACTTTGTGGCTTCGTACCATCCAGAAATCGACTCCCAGCCCCAGTGATCTCTTGTGAAGCCTTAACAGGGGTGATCCCATTTCCACTTTCATGTGGGAAGTCCTAAAAAGGAGTATAACGTTCTCGCTGAATCACTGATCGTGGGTTCGAAAGAAGTCAAGGTCATTTTTTAAACAAAAGGAGCACCTAAACAACGCCAAAGAACATTCTAGAACCAGAGCCAGCCAAAGGCTTGTTGCCGCAGATTCCATGAGGACGGGAAGATGACTGAAGCAACACTGGATTCCAGCCTGTCACTGTGTCCCTTGTTCTTTTATGGCCCATGTACATCTGCTCCATGATTTGAGGGAAGGGGAGGAGAAGACACTTTGTAGAGAAATGTGTGATCCCTCTGGGCAAATGCCGAGTTCTTTCTGGGGAACCGATGCTTGTGGCCAACCATTTAAACATCTAGTTTGAAGCAGTGGAAGACTGGGCCAAAGGGTAGAGAGGCAAGGGGTGGTGGTGGTGGTGGTGGTGGTGGTGGTGGTGGTGGTGGTGGTGGTGGTGCAAGACAAAATACAAAGGAGTGGCAGAGAGACCAGGAAGAAACAGCATTTTAAAAGTATGACATTGAGGGTTGGGATTGGCACGAGCGGAGTGGCTGAGAAGAATATGGAAACTATCTATCTGGGTACAGGAATATGGACACTCAGCAGTGGGGATACAGATGCAAACGAGATGGCCTCTGAGGCAGGTTACATTTTAATCAAGCTTCCTCAGAAAGCATTTACACTCTTCTGTAAATTACTGGGAGGATCCCAAAGGCATTTTTAGGGGAAATAAACCAATTCATGGAGGGTGGTCTCCAAAATCAAACACTGAAAACAGAAAAGCAAAGCCTTCTGCTTCTGCAATAACACACAGTTGGAGGAAGTGGGGGTTGATCTCGTCTCTGGTCCTCCCGACTGAAGTTGCTGGTTTATGACTTAAGTCTCATACAGGGCTTGAGCTGAACACTCACTGTTACAACCACTTGTCCAGACAAAAGCAAAAGGGATGAAGGCATGCTTTGAATCAGGTCTCCAGTCACATAATCCAGAGGGAAACATCTTTCATAAAACAAATCTCCACCAGGCCAGAATCTTCCAAACAGATTTTTACAAGAAAAATGTTTGTATTATAGTGGTGTTCCCGCTTGCTGCCCAGCTGTGCTGATTCATGAATTTAGGTGTCCCTGAAGAAATCTGGAAACCTCATGGAGGAAGGAAAATGAAGTACCATGAAAGGTATAATTTCTCACGCTTCTACAGTGCTGCAAGGGGAAACCGTTGGGCTTGGTAACTGTATGTACAGGCAGGCTTCACGGTGCTAACTAGGAACTCAGAAAGCCAAAAAGTCAGTCCCCGTGTGTGCTCAAGATGAGACCCTTCTGGAAATATGCTTCTTCCTTCCTGAGGGGCCAAAGAAGTAGAAATCTCCTTAGCCTTTCTCTCCCACCTCCATCCCCCTGATGTATGCATATATGTATGTTTATGTGTTTGTATGTGTGCTCCTTCCTGTGTGTGTGTGTGTGTGTGTGTGTGTGCGCGCGTGCGCGTGCGTATGTATGTGGAGGCCAGAGGTTGCTGGAAAGTGTCTTCCTCTAACCCTTTCCACCTTGAGATTTTGAGACTTGGTCTCTCAGTAAACTGGGAGTTTATCAATTCAGTTAGGTTGGTCTGCCAGTGAGTCCTTGGGACCCAACAGTCCCCACTCCTCTGCCAGTGCTGGGGTGACAGGTGCATGCTGGGTGCACCTGGCTCTATACATGGGTGCTGGGGGATCTGAACCCAGAACAGAATGCTCTTCACTGATTGAGCCATCACTCCAGCTCCCAGGAATCAATTTCTTTCTCTCTCCTTCCTCTCCCCGCTACAATACCCTGTTCAACTATAAACACATTCAGCTAATTACACAGACAAAAACATGGTTGTGGAAATGGAGAAATAAATTCATCTCTCATGAAAAACTCATCAAAAAAGGGCTGGCTGCTTAGGGGTTTACACTCTTCAGACTGCAGAGGGTGAAATCGAGGACCAGAGGACATTTCCAACTGGCCTTGGCCCATCATTTAGAAAACACACAACCCCAGATAATGAAAACAAACACACGAATACAATTTTCCTGTCTCTGCAGTTTTTGGAGAAATCCACATTTTCTCATGAATTCAGAGAATTGCAAGCTCAGAGAGAAGTTTAACCACATCATAATGAAAAGCCACAGGGGAGTGGCCGGCTCCCTGAAGGAGAGAGGCTTAAATTACCTCCATGTGATCGCTACCTATCTAGGCTGTCCAGTTTTAAAAATATATATTTGAAATTTGTGATATGGGCAGCAACACTGGAAACTGCTTGTTTGACTGAATTTTCATTCTGCAGGACTGTGAACAAAAGCTGTTCCCAGGCAGGAACCTGAGTCTCTGAGAATGGACCAACAATTTCAGCTCCAAGGTAGGGACAGAGATGGAGACAAGGTACCCAGGAAGGAACTAGTTCCTAGACCACTGCGAGGCAACCCAGCCAAGTGCCCAGAGGCTAAGTATCCTCTGAAGAGCTTGCTGTGATGTCTGGCACAGAGAGTTTAACTCAAGTAAGGAAAACAAGGGGAGACCAAGGGTACCAGTGGGTTTCCACAGCAAGCCTGTCTTCTTATGGCCAGATCATTGGTGTATATTTGCTCATCCCTGAGTGTCCTCTGGGAGCTTTCTGTGTGCCACATGATGGGTTAAGTACTGGAGATATAGGGATGGACAAGACCAAGACCACTCACTGCCTTCATGAAACAATTCTTTTCTCTGCTCTTGGGATGTATGGTTTGGTTTTCTTATTAGCAGATTTAGCCTGTCTCTCTCACGAAGCTTACTAAGGTGGCTGCTAAAATCCCTTTCTATTCTTTTTGTTTGTTTGCTTTGAGATGTGGTCTCATGTAGCCCAGGCTGGCCTCTAACTTACTATGGAGCTGAGGCTGACTTTGAACCCCTGATCTTCCTGCCTCCACCTCTAGAGTGCTGGGATCACAAGCATGCACCACCGTATCCAGTTTATGCGATGCCAAGGACAGCACTTGAAGCCACATGCGTGAGCGCCTTACAAACTGAGCCACATCTCAAGCTCCCCCTTTCCTCTCTTGCAGGCACATGGAGAGGGATGGAGTCCAGGCAGGTGAGCCAAGTACCAACACACATTAGGCTGGACTTAAAAATCCCCAGAGAGAAAACTACGACACTCTTGCCTTCCAGAAGCAAATGGGGCTCTCACTACAATCTAACATAGAGCCTTGTAAAAATGACAAACAGCTCAGCTTTTTTATATGCTAGCCAGTGTGACTGCCTCGATCAGATGGATTCCTGGTGCTCCATGAAGGAAAATGCAAACATCTACAGAGAAGCCGAGATAGTTAACATTTAGGGGGGTCAGAAAAACGCTGGAGAAGAGCAATTGTGCTTGGTGTGCCGCATAAACAAGATTAATTAGCTGCAGTTATATTGATTTTTTTAAGTATAGAATAAAAGGCAGCATAGAGAGGCAAGTGATGGGCATGTACCTCGAATCTCTGCTCTGCCTGTTCACCAGAGCTCTCCAAAATGACCTTCTAGGTGCCCGGGACTCCCAAATATTCTGCTTATTTGAAAATTATTTTTTTGTACCGTCTTTATTATCTGCTCACGGTTTAGGGCAAGTTCTTTCCCTTGTGCAAGACCATCACAGGAACTTTTAGAACAACAGTGGGAGCTGAGGGGAACGGCACCAGCATCCATGCCGTCCCTTCTCCATTTAAAGGTTCATTTACGTCCCCACATTAGCATATAGCATCATTAGGCTGGCTTTCTCATTTCTCTCCACGTCAATGTGACTGGAGATGATGGTGCCGATCATGGTTCTAGAGAGCTGTGTATGCTCAGGGAATTAAAATACGGTCAGCAAGTACAGACCAAGTTTGTACTTCTAAATGAAATGGGAGCACATTTGAGCATCATTTAAACTGTCAAGTTATAAATCATGCAATGTGGGTAACCGGCATTCAACCAGGTACTCAAAGCCAAGAGCCTGGAAAACAAAATGCAAATGTTCTACTTGTTTATGATGGGTGAAGCTTGGCTCAGTCACATCCTAGCTGGGGTCTGGACTCCAAAGCAGGCATGTTTGAAGAGTGAAATAAACATGAGAGGGGCTAGAGAGGCTGTCTCTGATTCCAGCTCTTAAGCCTGTCACTCAAGAGAGGTGGGGCAGGGGAGGAATGCAAGAGGGACCCTTTAGGAGCTGAGATGCTGCTGCTGGGGACATTCTCTCTCCCCTCCCTCCTTCCCTTCCTCCCTCCTTCTCTTCCCCCCTTCCTTTCCCCCCATCTCTATCTTTCTGTCTCTCCCTTTCCCTCTGTTGTGTGTGTGTGTGTGTGTGTAGGTGCACGTGCTTGTGTGAGCAGGTGTGTGGAGGCCAGGAGGCAGCTTCAAGCATTCTTCCTCAGGACATCGTTCACAGATTGGTTGGCTAGTTGTGTTTTTGTTTGTTTTGCTTTGTTTGAGACAGAAATTTTCACTGAACTTGCCAAGCAGTCTGGACTGGCTGGCCAGGGAGCCCCAGAGGTCCTCTTGTCTGCACCTTCCCAGAGCTGGGATTGCAAAAGAGCCTCAGCGTGTCTGGCTTTTAAAAAATGTATTAGTATAGGTCCTGGGGATCCAACTCGGGGATGCATACATGCACTGTACTGACTGCGCTATTTCCTTAGCCTCATTTTGTTATTCTGAAATACGGTCCCACGAATTGGCTCTGTAATGAGAATGCCCTTGAACTCTTCATCTCTATCTACCCTTCAAAGTACTAGGATTATAGGAGCATACCACCACCCCTGGCATTTCTGGGTAGTTTTAAGATCCTGGAATTCAGATGGGCTCCCGTCCCCTTTCCTTAAGAATCAATGCCAAGGTGAGCAATAGCATGTAAAGGGAGAGCTCTTCTTCCTATGAGGAGGCAGACAAACAAACGTTTTGAGCATTATACATGGACAATCTTGGGAACCATCATAGGGGGAAGGGTGTGGATCTCATGACAGAAAATCTGGATGGACAAGGAAAGGTCCAGAACTGGGTGGCTTAGGGCAGTCTTGGGGAACAGATACTCTGCACAGGTATAGAGAGAATGCCAAGAAAGGGGCAAATACATGGAACATAACTCTTTTTGTTTAAACTTAGAGGGCTAGGGGGCCTAGCATGCATAAGGCCTGAGTTCAATCTCTAGGACTGCTAGAAAGCAAAAAGAAGGGACGCAAGCAAGCAAGCAAGCAAGCAAGGATGGGTTAAAATGCACCAAGAAAAATCTTCATGGAATGTCGATCGTTAGGTGTATTGTTGGCTCAAAGTTAGATGACTGTTAGCTAAAGCTGGGAAAGACAACATGTGTTGAGGGATGTGAAGAACATGTTACTCTTGAGGTCCTCACCAATAAAATGTTAGCATAGGGGACACCATACATTTGATTTTTAAATATTTCTTCTCAAGTAAAGAATAGGAAACACACACATAACACACCCCTACCCCAAATAAAACAAAAACAAAACAGCCAGGAAAAGGTTGATAATTTCATCTCTGGTTATAACCTAGCGGTGGAAAAGACCCTTTGCTCCTTGCCAACAAAGCTCCACTGTGGCCCGTGTGAATGATAATGCACAGGTACCATAGGGCCGAGTTTGTTCCAGGGCATTATGGGAAATGTTGGTGAGGGGAGTCAGTTTGTAGCACAGACTCTGTGGACTCCAGTGCTGCAGCAAAAAGAGAGTCATGGCAGGAGGTCAGAAAGGCAGGCTGCTGCAGAGTCCTGGAGGACAAGGACAAATGGTGACAGCGTGGCCTATGGATTAACGAGACCAGTAAAATCACTGGAGAAGACTCCGAGGCCCTCTGCACAGGCAGGTGGGTCAAGATGGTCCATTTTCTATAGCTAGTTCTGAGATCCCAAACTGTGGAATAGCCCACAGGTGATGAAATTCAAGGTGGAGAATGAGAAGGCATGGGGGAACTCATGCTTGCTTTGCTGGCTATCAGGCTGTCCCCTCCTGGCTTCACTCTGCTGTCTATGCCCACGGTTGCTTTGCCACCCCCTGACCCTGATGATGAGACTTATCACATGCTAATAAATCTGATGCTCACAGTTGCAGGGAAGAGGGAGGGGTTTGAGTTTGTGACCATACTCTTCCAGGGCATCTCCTGCCCCCTGAGGAATGGGGCTCACTCCATCCACACTGCATCCAGCAGCAAGGTTGCTTCAGACCTTCCAGCCCTGAAGGTCTCTTCCTTCAGGCCTCAGCTCAAGAAACATAAACTTGGGATGCCCTCTTACCCTTCTTGACCACATTTGAGAGGGTTCAGGGGAGACATCTTCCATGGCGAGGCTGGACTGGTTATGATGTGACCCACACAACCCCTGGATGCTCTTCATGGTCTCAGCTGGGATGAGTTTGTATCTGTCGGTGGCGTTTTTCATCGGTTCTAAGATATAGGTTTTATTTTCAAACACGATAAGTCCCCTGTTGAAAAGGTAATACAAACATTAATTTTTAAGGACTGTTCCTTATTTATGATGAAGATAGATTTTTTTAAAAAAAGATTTATTTTTACTTTGACTTATTTCTGTGTTGGTGTGTGTGTGTGTTGGTGTGTGTGTGTGTGTGTGTGTGTTGGTGTGTGTGTGTATGCTACATGTGTGTGGGGACCTGAGGAGGCCAGAAGACAGTGTTGTTCCCTGGAGCTGGAGTTATAGGTGTTTGTGAGACACCCAAAATGAGTGCTGGGAACCAAGTTCTGGTCCCCTTGAATGCTCTTGGCCACTGAACCATCTCCCTAGCACCCAAAATAGAGTTCTAAATGAGATAGAAAATAAAAAGGGAAGTCCTGGTTTATTTATATTTTCAAACTTTAGGAGGAAAAGCCATTTCTATACTTTGTGTTTGTGTCATTCATTTTGAAAATTGTTTGAAAACCAAGTTTGGGGATTTCACTTGTTTCAAATATTTTTATGGTAAAGAACAGACTGTATTATGCCTGGTTTTGTTTTTGCTTGTTTTTCTTTTCTTTTTTTTTTCCCTCCCCATCTCAAAGATATATTACTGTGAAAGAGAGTCTGGCAGAAAGACCCCATGTGACAATAAGTCCATTTGAATTAACAGACACAGTTCAGAAATCAAACCTTCCCTTCTCTTTGAAAAGACAATTTCTGTTCTGAAATAATTTGTCCTGGTCAAACCCATTTTCTAAATCTTTGAAGGGATTCAGATATAAAAATGGGGGAAGATTTATAATGTTTTTATATTTTTTTCTTATTTAATCTGTGGGAGATGAATACATCAATACACCCATCTTAGAACCTGCTGTGGACAGACTGTGACATGTTCCCCTCAGGCTCACATTATAACACTTGGTCCCCAGCAGGTGGCGCTGTTTGGGAACCTTTAGGAGGCAGAGCCTTGCCAGAAGGAGTGGGTCAGGGGGGTGGAACTTGAGGTTTTATAGCCCAGCCCTACTTCCTGTCCATTCTCTACTTCCTGACTATGGTGTAATGTGGCCAGAAGCCTCAGGCTCCCGCTGCCATGCTCTTGCATCATGCTGACTGTATCCCCTTGAATTATAAGTCAAAGCAAACCTTGCCTCCCTTAGATGGCTTCTTATTAGGTATTTTCTCATAACAAGAAAAGTAACTAACACAGTACCCAAAATATTTGAGCTAATCCTTGTGTGTGTGTGTGTGTGTGGGGGGGCTAGCCTTAATTCCATTGGGGAGCTCTTTTTTTTTTATATCTTATTGTGTGTATGTGCATCTGAGTGTTTGCACATGTGTGTGCATGCTGGTGTGTGTGTATATGTGTGTGTGTGTGTATACACTCATGTGGAGGCCAAAGGTGGATTTTAGGAATCTTCTTTGATCACTTTACATCTTATGCTTTGAGGCAGGGTCTCAGGGATCACCCGTGACCAGTCACACTAGACAGCTTGCTCCAGACATCACATCTGTACACCTTCCAAGGCTGGAATCACAGCTGCTATGTCCATTAGGCATTTATGTGGGTCCTGGGGATCTGAACTCCAGTCTTCTTTCTTACACATCAAATGGGGAGCCCATTAGAGAATTGAGGAACACTGTGAGAGCCGCCCCGTCCTGTGGCTGGACAAGGGCCATCTGGTGTCCAGCAGCTCCAGGTTCAAGCTGCAGCTCTGACACTTCCTACCTGTGGGAGCTTGTTTACTCTCCCGAGTGTCCCAAACTTGGTTTCTCTACCAGCGCAAGGTGGAAAACAGTAACTTCCTGTCATGATTGCTACACCACTCTGTGAGAACGCTCAGCTTCATAGGTGTCCAAGTTACTGCTTAAATGGTGGCATCTCTCTTCCTTGGATAAGGACAGATCCACACATCAGGTTGCTATTCACGGGTTATTTCAAAGACTGACAATTCTAGGCAAGTCTTATACTGCGTGAATGTATCCTACCCACAGGAATGCTGGCCATCTGCTGCTCCCTGATATTAAATGCAGCATTCGTAAGATAAACACCCTTCTGGGAATGACAATGACCAAACAGAACCCTGTGAGCCAACACTTAGGCTTGGAAATAAAGGTTTAGAGTTTTAAAATACATGGACAAAAGACCTCTGGGTAAGATAGCAGCTTAGAAGCCAGAGCAAACTATTGATTATAGTCAGGAAAACAAAGAGAACAGGGATATCTCACCACTCCCCCATCAGCCCCCAGGATCCACCTGGTCAAAGCTACAACAAACTTCCTATGCCTTTGAACCTTCGCTGCTGCCACAGATGCAGACTCCATCACACTCCAGCAGTCAACTGCAAACAAGGCTAAAAGGCCTTGTCTAGAAAACTTACAAAAGCTGTGTTAAGAGATTTTATCAACTGGGTCCCAGAGATTGCCACCAGGACCCCATTAATGTCCCAGTGGGAACAGTGAAACAGTGGGAGCCAAGTACAAGCTCTAGACAAGGTCCTGGGCACAACATAGGCACCCCCGCTGAGGCCCTGTGAATCAAGCCAGGCAGCTATCCCCAGCTCAAAGAACAGAGCCAGATAGCTCATTAAGAAAACTCCATGCAGAGGTGGAGCTAGGAACTCACAGGAGAAGAACAGGGCTGCCAAAAATCAATATGGAGGACAGCTTGGAGCAGAACACAAAAGACAATGCAGTGGATGTGCCGTGCAAGACAAAAACCAACATCCAGGCCACTGACTGCATCCTCTCCTGTCTCTGCAGAGCTCTCAGCCTCCCACAGCTATTCCTTATTTCTATAATATCCCAGTCAGCCTAGTAGACCAGCTGCATCCCCACTGCTTACATCAAATACTTTCTTCTTTCCCTATTCCTTTCCTCCT